>PVKH010038872.1:0-11261 GCA_004027955.1 Chaetophractus vellerosus | reverse complement strand
TAACATTATGTGTATCTCAAAATAATCACATGAGATAGTTACTATTAGACATTTTACTGTTAGGGAAATTGAGGCACAGAGAAGGGAATTCAGCACTCAAGGTCATTTGCAAGTGGCAAGACCTAGCTTCAAAGACAAAGGCATATGTTAGGCCGTTGAGATGTTCGACCATTCCTCTGGAGAGGAGCCTCCTTTCTCTTCTCAAATACATTTGCTATTCTCCGTCTTTCTTCAAAGCACCCAGTCTTCATATGCCTAAGCCCAGGTAGAGGAATCAGGCATTCTGGGAAACAAGTGAAAGAGCATTCCATTCTAATCAGGCATTTCACATTCAGAGCTGTATGCTAAATAGGGAAAGGAATTCTGTATATTAAAACAAAACTCTACGGTGTCTTTCCTTCTCCACCGTCAAGCCATATCTTATTCTTTTTAGACACCTGGTTTAAAATTCACCTCAGCCATGAAGTCTCATCCAATTATTTATTTTGACATTCTTTTAGTCCTTATTCATTTCGTCTACATAGCTAGATTTATAGGTGCACTTGGATATATTGTATGCTTTATTATATTGTGATTGAGAATATGTGTGCATTTCTTATTTCTTCCATTGAATTTGAAGCTCCTTTTGGAAGAGCCAAGTGTTCTGTCTTCTATACCATTATTCTAAGAGGATTTGGGGCAGGTCTGCAGATATTGAGTTATGTAGAGCTCACAGAACTAGGTTGGTATTGGATCATGCCCTCAACATCTTTCTATACCATTAACAATTTCCAAGATGCTTGACCTTTGCAGAGTACAAAGTCTTAGGTTCTAAATATTAAGAGCATAAAAATCAAGCTCAGCCTATAATTTTAGATATGGATATATAGAAAAACAAATGTAAAAGGCTAAAAGCTTTACATAGTCACCAAAAAAGTATTGTCACATAGAAATAGGTGTAGGGTAAATCAAGTTTATGGACAGGCTTCAAGGGCAAATATATAATTGCTAATAAGATAGGGGCTTACAGATCAGTGGACCAAATACAAGCTGTGGCTTGTTTTTATAAACAAACTTTGATAAGAATATAGACTTGCTCGTTCATTTTCATATTGTCTGTTGCTCTTTTCGAAAAGAGTTGAGTGGTCGAGGCAGACATTGAATTCCAGCTGGGCTTAGGGTTTGAGCTAGGGTTAAGGCCTACAAACCTAATCTGCTTGTATTTCTTCTGCATACAATTTTCTGTTAAAATTCACACGAAAAAATCTTTAAACTTTCTCCCCTATTCTTTAACCTATTTCTTTTTCCTCTACAAGTGCCAATTTGATAAATAGGTGTCCAGAACTTCTATTTCTGCAAGTAAGTTATTTCTTAAGAATATTCAATGCTATGGACTATTTAGGTATGGATTTTAGAGGAGGTTTCAGATTTTTTTAAATTGTACTTTAACTTTTTAGAGCACATTTTACCCTAAGTGGTACTGAAATACTTTGTGTATTGTCTCACACTTAGAATGCCTTTGCCAAATCCTGCAATTTGGCCAGGAGCTTCTGGGTAAATGTGATAACCATTCAGGCAGTTCTTGACACTTCCAAAAAGAAATGTATAGTGGGAAATTGAAAAGAAATGAACCCTAGAGGAGGTTTCAATCTCAGCTTTTTCAACATTTGGAGTTTTGTTTCAATTTTAACCTACTATTCCCAGTCAGACATATTTCCTGGTTTTTGGTATTGATTTTTATATTATAGAAGAAGTACAAGGATGTGCTCACTGTTTTTGAGCCACGGTCACATTATATTTCTTTCACTAAAGGATGTCTACAATTATTTGGGGCCAGGAAGCAAGAAAGGGGACACAAAACCAAAATGCCACCTTGCAGATTTCCCGGGCTTTGGGCCGTGTATGAAATGTTTTGCCTCAGGACCCAATCGGTACCTCCTGATAACTGTGGATTTACTTGTGTCAAATCCCTCATATCTTATCAGTGGGATTATATCCCCCATCAGTCTCCCTTAACTAAAGGTTGAGTGGATCATGGAGAGGGGTCCAGAAATAGTAAAGCAAGTCCTTGAGACTCAGGAGCATTTGATCAAAGGAAAATATGAGCCCTGAGTAAAGAAAGAAATTCAGAGCTTACTTCAAACTTGAGAGTCTCGCCATTAACGATTTTCTTAAGTGCTTGGCTGGATCTCAATGGGTTATTAAAGTGTGCCAGGGATGGCACAGTGTCTCTAAACTTAGAGGATGGCAAAGCTGAGGGCAACCCCCTTGCTGTCTGTGGACTACAATGAAGAATATGATATTTAAGAGAGCTTTGGAGGAACCCCTTAGTTTCTGATACAATGAGGGGAAGGTTATAGAAAACAACTGGACAGGTGAGAAATCCAACCTACAATAGCCCATGCAGCAGCATGCCCGGTGTTTGTTAGGTGTTATCTCATTGGATTCTTGCCAAATTTCTGAAGGCTATAAATCATGCCCATTTAAAACATAAGGAAATTAAATCTTATCAAAGTTATCTATCTTGTTCAAAATCATATAACATCTAGTTTGTAAATGGTGGGACAGGGATACAAAGTCATAATTGACTTATCACTACACCATGTCAAACAGCTATTTTCCCAAACTCTCTCAGGGACCAAGGCTGGGAAGAAAAGTTAACCTCTGTGTACCTTGCAGAAAATATTTTTTAAACCCAATAGAGTAATGATTTTAGTACTACTTTAGGTAGCTTCATTATATTGTGTCCTAATCTAAGTTAGGAGTTAAGCTTAGAGGCTAATTTCCTTTGGCAGCAGGGACCCTCAACTAAACCCCACCTCTTTGTGATATTAATACACCTTCATTTCTTGTACTATTAAAATTATGGATGGTGGAATGTAAACTACCATCACACTCTTGTCTCCTTATTGTACTTATTGAATGGCATGCACACATAGAACTTGAGATAAGTTGCACATTTCTCTTGAAGTTCTTCTTAGTGAATATCCAGGAATGACTTTTTATGGCATACCCAGAAATGTGGAAGAGAGGAATAAAAATCATCCTGGCTCACATGTCTTCAAATGTAGAGAACAAGGACTTGACAGATATAACAGCATGAGCCAAAGGCAAAAGTGGGCACCATGATGTCATCCGTGCTGTGCCCAGTGTTTTTTTTTAATTAATTAAAAAAAATTTTTTTAAGATACATCGATTACATAAATGTTACACAAAAATTTTAGGGGTACCCATATGCCCCACCTCCCACACCTCCCACAACCTACCACATATACATTCTTCATTAGTGTGGCACATCACCTGCAATAGATATACACATTTTGGGGAGCCAGTGGCCACTGGATGCTTTGGGGGCAGGGAGAGGGAAAAGCAGTTGTAATACAAGAGCTTTTTTGGGACTTGGGAATTATCTTGAGTGACACTGCAATGACAGATATAGGCCATTTTATATCATCATATAACATGCAGAACTGTGTGGGAGAGAGTGTGGTCTACAATGTGAACTATGGTCCAAGCCTTGTTTTTTTTATCTTGCGCATATGTCAGCCAGCATGGGGATATAGAGTGGGTTGGTCATGTTAACAGCCAACCAAGATCAGATAAGCACTATCATCCCTCTATCACATTGTAGTGGAAGATGCAAAGTTCAGATAAAGTGATTCTTTGCCCTACATCCTAAAGCATAAAAGTTAAAGCAACTGCATGTGGCACCAATTAAGCGTGAAAAACAGGAGTTTACTTACATGGATTAAATCTAAAAGTCACTGCTTTGATAACCATTTCTGAGTACTGGGTGGAAGGGGTACGTGGGGCTTCCAGAAACATAATGCAGGTTCTGTTGTTGTGTGTGGGAGAGGGAGGATGGGAATATTGAATGGTTTTGAGTGGTCTGAGCACTCCCAAGCCTCATCCGGTACCTGGAGAGAGCTCCATAATTCATAATCTTAAAATGCATGGGCTGATAATTGCTTTAGCCACTAGAGAAACATGGCTAAAATGTACTGAAATAAGCCATAAAACTCATTACAAGATAACAAGATTCTATCTATTCTCCGAGGTCACGTTAGAGCTTCATAAGGTCAGGGAGTTAATCACCTTGTTCAGTAAAAGAAGAAGTAGATAAGAAATTGGTATGTGCATATGTGTGTGTGTGTGTGTGTATAAGAAAGAATGAGGGAGGGAGGGAGAGAGAGAGAGAGAGAGAGAGAGAGAGAGAGAGAGAGAGAGAGAGAGAGAGAGAAACACATGCATGTGGTTTAAATCTTCCTATCTTCCAGGTCAATAGAGACAGCCATGGAGGTAGAAGGAAAGTGGATGATAGCCCATGAATAACAAATAGTGTGTGTGTATTAGTCAGAGTTGTCTAGGGAAACAGAATCAACAGGAGATACCTGTCAATAATATGAGATTTTATAAGAGTCTTTCATGTGACCATGGGGATGCACAAGTCTAGGTTCTGCAGGCAGGCTGCAAACCAGGGGCTCGGATGAAAGTCCAATGAAGAATCTTGATGAGTTTACGGGAGATGTTGGCTGTCCAAAAATAAGCTGAGAAATTCTCCCTGAATGCTGAAATCACTTCCCCTTTTAAGGCATTCAACTGATTGGATAAAGCATCACTCATTGCTGACGACTGATGTAGATGTAATTTTAAGTAAAATGAGTTTGCATTGCAATGTTAGCATTCTCCAGACTGATCCCCTCCTTCACCTTATTATGTATACAAAGCATGTAAGCTGCCAACAAGTCAGCAATGGTGCAGGGGCTATAGCTTTAGAGTCTGAACAGACCAACTTCTTTCCTGGGTGATTTCCCAAGTCACACAAGTCGTTTTCTCGACAAGGTAGTCCATGGTGGTCTCTGATGGCAAAAACCAGAGACTGGGCAGCAAACGTCCTGTCCTGGATGTGAAATCTCTGGGTGTTCTAGTGATGCTAAGAGTAATGTACCCTTAAAGGCAAGCGTCATCTCCACGCCTCATGTGGGTTAGTCTAGAGGAGTGGTCTTAGAGCTATGGTGGTTGAGTATTGCCCAGGGGCAGTGGTTGCCTCCATGTTTTCTCATTTGATGACATCACACATCCTGAAGACCCCACACTACACTTCTCTCCAGGCACTCAACTTGAACTTTGCCCTAAGAAGTATGGACTTTTAAGAATCCTATCTTGCCTTCATACCTAGATTTCCCTGGTTTCTCATAAAGACTGAAAAATAGCAAAAAAAAAAAAAAAAAAAAAAACCACACAAGAATTCAAAAACTGTGTTTACCAAGCTCAAATGAGATTATGTGCCTATCTCATAGGAAGTTCTCCAAAAAGTTATCATCATCCTCATCAATTTAAGAAGGGTAGTTTGAAGGGATATAAGGAGAAGAGTAATTGGCTATTTTTCATCATTGCTATGGTCTCAGTAGAGAAAATGAGCTTGAACTTCAGCAGAAAAAAAAATCTGGTTTTTCAAAAAATAATCACTCGAAAATTATTTTCTTTAAATCCAAGAACATATCTAGAAACTTTTTTGGCCTTTTTCTTCTCAATATTATAAATCAGTTACTATTTAGAGATCGGGTGGCTCCAGTGCTAACTCTAATTGTCTTCAGAAATTTATATACTATTAGTCATTAATAAATTACATGTAAATCCATGTCCATTGATCAAAAATCCTGTTTTTAGTTCACTTGTTTGTTGTCATTTGGCACATGTGGTTTGCCAATCTTTAGATGAGGAAAGCCAAGAACATTGTCATATTTTAGTTAATAAGACAATAAACTCTAATTCTTGGCTTCTACACTTTCCAACTCCTCTACAAAGTATTTTCATCAAATTTGCCTTGTAAGAAAAATTTAAATTAAGCTCCCTGAACATGCATTTGTTGAGGATTAACTTTGATAGGTACCTCACAGGCGGTTATTGCAGAATTAATCCTAAATAAATATGTTTTTAATAATCAGTCGGTTTTCATTTGATAGTAACCACCCCATAAATTCTAGTCATGTACATCCAGTTGAAATAAAAGTTGAATAAATACCAACCAATTATTGAGAATTAACTACTAGTTACTGTCTGTACCGGAATCAATTGGACACAGGGATTCCCTGGGTGGTGCTGTGGAATGAAGCTAATTCACCAAACTATCATGCTAGGACATTAAGCTTGGGGATAATAAGTTTAAATGTTTGCTCCTTAGGCTGGGGATAAGGGAAGAGAGAGAGCATAAAGTACAAAATGGCACCCACTAGGTAGGGCACCCTTAGGCCAGCTCCTAAGCATGCTGTTCTGAGTTCTGTGAACAGTTGGACATAGATGCAGAGCAGCTCGAGGTGGCTTCTGGCAGGCCTGCCCTTTGTAAACCAGGTATGAGCCATTGCCCCATCATAATCCTTCGAATGTGGGTGCTGGAGTTAGGTTTGCCACCCGGGTTCCAGATCAATGAGTCATCAATTTGTGTAACTTTTCTTAATTCTCGTTTCCTCTTTTGTAAAATGGGAATGTGGGAGAATATTGACTTCAAAGGACTTCTGTGAGGATCAGATGAGCTAATAATGCAAATAAAAGCACTTTGTAAACTGGAGAGCCCTATGCCTGTAATGGAAATACTATTATTATTATTATTAATGAGAACAGGCTTGGGATAATACACCATAGTCCCTGACAGGGCTTCCCTGGCGACCAAATACATATCTGGAGAAGGTAGGTATCCAGATAATACTCAGATTTCCAGTGGCCACAAACCAGAGCAAAGCAAAATGGCACTCCAGCTCCAACCTTTTGGGGGTGCCAGTCAAAGACCAAAGTCCACACTGCTGACAGGAAGCAGAGATCCCAACCACCCCAGGCTCACCAGTGGGTCCCCGCCCCCTCCTTCCAGGGTTCATCTGTCCTTGCTGCTTATCCCTTTGGAGGGCTGCTCCTCAGCATATTGTCAAGACGTGGCCGGCCAACTTGGGGGAAGGTAGCAGCTGGCTCACCTTAGCTCTGTAAAGGTTCAGGGCAGGTCCTGAGTCTGGGGAGGGAGAATATCATTTCATTCTCATTTCTGGGGCCTTTTGGAGTCAGAATTTGGAGCTACAGCATCTGGTTTGAAGGACTTCTTCTGGGCAAGTAGGACCCCACCCACTTGGGAACCATATCCCATTTTCTCATGCATAAACAAGTGAACAAAAACAAGTCTAAAAGCAAAGGTGCCCCCAAGATGCTTGTTAAACCCTGCAGCTAGGGAGGACCCTCGGAGCATGGTGAGGCCCCAGGCTCTGGGGCCAGAAAGCAAGCCGTGGAAAACCTGGCAGCAGGCACGGTAATGGCTCTGAATTCAGAAAGCCACTTGGAATGCAACCTGTGCAACCACCTTGATCTTTTACTGCCTTGACAGACTGCTTACTGGAGCAACCTTATTACCAACGTCCTAAAAAATCCCCATAAAATCCATATATCTTGGGATATAGCATTCTTGCAGCCACGGGTCTACATGATGAGCTTCTGCAATTACTCGCCAGGGGCTGGATTCTGCAGGCCTCATTCACCAGGTCCCCCACGGGCGCACACTGTCCGAGCACCACAGAACCAGCCCCAGAGAGATGGAGGAGGGGGAGGAAGAGAAAGACCTCAAAAGACTCTTTTATATTCCTCCTTTTTATGGATCTGTTTCTGATGGTGTCTTTTAATTCCCTTTGTTCTCTTGGTCTCACATAGCTCCCTTTTACTGTTCTGTCTCCCTTAGCCTCAAGAAACAGATGTGGGACGTTAGAAAGACAACTTTGCAGCGCTCCCTCATCCCACTGGAGGGCTGGGGACAGCTGCAGACCCTGGGGGGAGGGCGATGCTCCGCCGGCTGGGCTGCCGCTGTGCACAGAAATCTCTGATGAATTTCAAAAGCTGCCTTTGCTTTGGATGTGGTCAACAGTCACAGCAGGGCCTCTGTGTTTTACTGTATGAACAAGCTCAGAAGGAGGAAGAAAATGCAGCCCCTTCCTCTCTTTCCCTCAGCTGCTGAAGCGAAGCTCAGTGGAGGGCACAGAGAAACGAGTCTGCCTCCGTGCGGTGGCCATACAGCTGCCCTGAGCAGAGAATTCCTGAGGAGGGTGGAAAGCAAGGGCTTTGCAATCAAGCAGGCAAAAAACCCTTTTCGTTTGTCCCTACAGCCTCATCAGTGGAAAATGAGATTTGGGGCAAGATGTAAGGGTCTCTGCCTCTTACTAGAATGTCTGGGGTAGAAAGATTAGGGGACCCACATGTTTGGGGTCTGGAAGAACTCCCAGTATTGGATCACAGATGGTGCCCTCACCAAACACTCACTTAGGGCTCAGCCATCCTCAGTTTCCTCTTTGGTTCTCCTTTGGAAGGGCTGGTGGGATGCTGAGATACATTGATGATAGAATGTTGTTGAAAGGGGCTGTAAATTAGAAAATCAATGCAAGTAAAAACCCAGTCTTATGTTATCACAACCTCTAGCCTTATCAAAAAGCTGGATGATGTGCTCATTAGAAGGTGTTCATTAACTATCTGTTGAATAACTACCCAATAATGTCTCACTCTCCATCAGAAAACAATGTGACAATCTCTTGGTTTTCCTCCCTGCGAAATGGACCACTTATTCACTGATGCGTTTGGCAGGCGTGTAACAGGTGCCTCTTAGGTACACAGCACTCTCTCCAGTAATGGTCCATAAGACTTATGTTATTTAATAAAGCTGGTTCCTGTGCTCGAGAAGTTTGCTCTATGGTGGGATCATAGGATTTGTTTCTAAAGGTATGGCGTTAGAATCCTCCAGCAGCAGGAGAGATGGGAAAAGGGAATTTTGTCCGCTTTCTCTTTACAGTGTTGAAACTCCATGCACAAGAGCTTCCCTTCCAGGCACAGCTCTAGAAGGGCAAAGGCAAACCAGAAAGGAGTCCCTTTTCTCAACAGCTGGGCCTCTCATATTGCTCCTGGTAGGAAGTGAGGAGCCTCATGGTCCCAAGGACAGCTGTACTCAAGGGAATAACCCATCCAGGCAGGCAGCTTTCTTTTCAGTCCCAGGAAGTATCTCCCAAGGCTGCACTTTTCAAAGTCTGGTCCCTCATCAGAAGTATCACCCAGCAATTAATCTTCAGACCTAACCTCAAACCCATTCAATCAGAAGCTCGGGGATGGGACCCACAAACCTGTGTTTGAACAAGCCCTTTGGTTATCTTCACACATGCTCTCCCTCACTGATTCTCAGATTGGCTGTCTGTTGTAAATACTTGAGTGTTGAAAAACAAAACAAAACACCATTGCCTGGGTCCCACTCCCAGAGACTGATTTAATTGGATTGGGATGCAACTTGGGCATTGGGACTTTGTAAACCTTCTCTTGTGATTGTAATGCATGGCAAAGTTGAGAAGTACAGGTCTAGTCATCTAGTCGTTGAAAATGCATTTGCTCAGCTATTGGGAAAAGAGAATCTCAGCTCCTTACCTTATCCCAGAACTTTGACTGCTAAGCTTTGCATTGTCTGGAATTCTTAGCAAATTCTAGACATGGGTCCAGTTATTAAGGAGAAGATATTAATTACTAGCCATCTGAGCTTCACCTTCTTTTCTAGAGACATTTCAGAAAAACTGTTCATGAAGCAAATTCCCAGGACTTCCATGAGCCACAGGGAAGTCACTGGTTCAGCTGGTTTCTAATTAGTGTCAAAGACACAGAGAGGGGCCTGTGGGCTGAGTGCAGCCAGGGGGCTGGGCTCTCTTCTGAACTGCCTCCCTTCCCCTGACATCTCTTTCCTTCCAATTCCCCACATAAAAATGGTGGAGGAAATGGGCAGAAAATTGGTATGCACTGCATGTTTAGCACATTGCTTTATCAGATCATGAAAATCAATAAATATGCTCACTGGAAAGAAAAGGGAAAAAACCTCCTACCTATCCAAACTCTGTGTGCAGTGACGAGGGGAAAGTAAAAGGGCTGCTGAGAAGAAATCTGGTTTCAAAGGGAAGTTTCAAAACAGCATAAAGGCAGCTCCCTGCTGAAATGGTGGGACCTGAATCCATCCCAGTCTGGATGCATGTCCTCCGTCCATTTGTTTTCTCATTCCTGAAAGACCTGCTCCCTCATCTTCTGCAAGAAGTTGAGGACAAATGAAGGACAGGCAAAGACTGGTTGTCAATACCCCCCCCACACACACACACACATATATACTTCCCTCCATTATTTATCCTGGATTCACCAGATTCCATTCTGCCACTTCCATGCAGCTCCCCTTGCCCACCACTGAAGGGTTAGTAGTAATATTCTCCAGAGTGTGGAGATGGTGAGAGTTGGAAAGGACAGATGCTTTTGCATTTCCAGCAGCCAGAGGAAAGGGTGTGCCTTTTGAGGGACAGGAGAAGGCCCTTTAAATCCACCCCACAGCTTTTTAAAACTCTTGCCAAAAAGTACTCTGCTTCTAGATGATCCCAGTTTATTTCTCTACCTACATAGACTCAGAAGCAATTCAAGCTCCTTGCTATGGCCTGGAGGGTGAATCCAATGAACATCTGCTAGTCTTTAGAAGACTTTTCTCCCAGCAGGATAGATAAAGCTGGGAGTGGACAGACAGTCTTGATAGATATTAAGGAGAAGCCGACCAAGGCTTTGCCTAGAAACTTCTGTGACGCAGAGACTGTTTAAGATCACAGCCAAGTGGATGGGGGAAAATCAGCTCCCGTAGGTGGAGTTTCAGCTTCCCAGTTAGGACAGAAGAAGAGCGTGGGGTATGAGGGCAGGGTGGGAAGATGAAGGGACACAGCAAGTCCTCCACCTGAGCACATGCCCTTGAAGCCTGTCCTTTTTGTCTTGAAGGCCTAGAGGCGCTCAGAGAGAGGGTCTGAGAAAAGCAAGCCTTGGAAAAGTGTGGCTCACATAATAATAAATGTTATTATAAAACACCACCCTTGGAAGAGGACCCAGTCTCATTTAAAGTGCTTGGAAATCCCCTTGGAAATGTGCCAAGATCACATGGTTCTGGTTGTCCTTTCTTAGCTCTCAAAGTCTGGGCAACTTTCCTTACTGTGTCACTATTCAAGAGAGGAAAGGTAGTTGAAAAAGGAGACTCTCTTCAGGTGAAACTAATTTTGAACAGTTGAGCTGTCACCACTCGTGGTTTTAGACGGCCCTATAACACCAGCGAACCTTCACTGAAATGGATTGCGACTGTCGGGCCTTGAGTGGGGTCTGAACATCATCCTGGGTGCTGGCATCAGCTGCAGCTACCTCCCATCCAAGGTTGCGAGCCCTTCAGAAAGGCAGGCATCTGAGTCCAGCTTTAGATTTTGGAAGAAGCCAGT
>PVKH010038871.1:0-11262 GCA_004027955.1 Chaetophractus vellerosus | reverse complement strand
GATGGTCTCAGGAGAGGTGGGTATCTGTGGTCTTGTTCAGAAAAATCAAAGGTCAGCAGTCAACTTGCCTTCAAAGAATGCCATGGAGAACAGGGCCTCACCCAAAGGGCACACGTTATCCACCCACAGACCCGGCATCCCGCCCAGAGGAAAGGGAGAGGGCTTAGGCAGCAGCTGGCCATGGCTGTGCTCTGCACCTACCACTTCCTGGTGGTTTGGGAATAAGAGACTTTAGCTGATGTGCAAAAGCTCAGTTTCCTCTTTTGTAAAATGGACAAATCAGACCTACGTTGCAAGATTTTTGTCAGGGTTAGAAATAATACTTGCAGTGCACCTAAAAGAGAGTTTGGAAAATAGTAGGTCATCAATAAAGGGTAGAGAGTATTACTTTATGCAAGGTATTTCCCTTACCATCAGCTCCATGGAGATGGGAATACAGTGGTACCTCAGGAGGCACCAGGTGTCTTAAAGAGTAGAATAGAAGTATGGTGTTTTATTTTCACAGAAATTGTCAGTAGTAGGAAAATGAGTAACAATATAGAACAGAGTATTATACATTAGCTGGTACATTTCCTCTGAAAAGATCAAGTTTTACATGGAGGGAGGAAAGTATGGTGCAGCTTGTGAAACAAAGAAAAACAAAACAATACTTGTGAGAATTGTTTCACTGCTTCCCGTTTAAGGGGGCAACTTTTCTTCTATGTTTTCCCAGTTGACTCTCGTTCAATTAAACCACGTCTCTGATGGAGCTGCAATCTAGATCAAAGCCTCCAGACAGGCCATCATAGCTGGAGAGTCCAAGTTCTCTACTTGAGGAGATATAATATAGACTTTAAGATACTCTGAGTATGGAAGGCATTAATCTCAACGTCCTTCAAATGTTGATGTGGCACAAGCTCCGTAGCAAAAGATCAGAAGTAATGTTGAAAGTGTAGGCATAAGATAGCAACTCTAAACCTCCATTAACAATCCGTCATATTTTTTCAGAGCTTAGATTACAAGCCAGTTGGGAAACCAGGCTTCAATTTTGGTGGCTAGCGTGATTTCTAAGTTGTTTTTCCATAGTGATTATTTTGTCAGGTCAAACCTTACTGCCCAGAGGTTTCTGCGCTGTAAGGCTGAATGCGCCCTGATGTGTTTGCTTGTGCTAAGTCAGGGATCACGGTTCACCAAATGAAAATCTTTTTGTTATAGATGGAGCTTGAACAAGAAACTTACCCTCTTGGTTGGATAAAGAACACTTTGAACATTTGCTTGTTACAGCAGTCTCAAAACATTAGGGTGGGAATTAAGCCCACAATTTTGTTTTAAATTAAGTGCTCCTAAAAAGCATGAGACTAATAGCACCAACTAGAGCCAGTTATTTTTCTGGCAAGCAATATGTGAGTTTCCCCTCATTGCTAAGCCAGTAAAATTCAGCATTAGTATGGCAATTTTCCTACTGTTCCAGTGTTTCAACTGTGTCTACCCAGTACCAAAATAGCAAGATTAAAAGTGAAAACTTCAGTTGCTCATTAGGATGCTGCCAAAAATTTGAATATGGTGTATTATGTTAATAAGCTATTAAGATGTTTCATTACATTGTCCCCTTGTGGCCACGTATTTTGGCATTGTGTGGATGCTAATTTCAACTTCATCCGTAAGGGCATTTGCATGGAGCCACAATATTCAGGATGGAACAAGGAGAAACAGCAGATATCTTTTCAAAGGGGACATCTCAATCCAAATCTGTACTTTTTCTGTTTCTTTTCTTCTAATCCTAAAATCATCTCCTGATTTGTATCTTCCAACATCATCTACCCTGGGTTTTTAAACTCTATCTCTCATTTTACTTACCCTAAGCAGCTTATTAGATAATTATTTATCTGTTTAAGACCATCTGCTTTCAAAAGACAGAAGACGTCCATCCACAATAAACATTTATTGAATATTTATTACATTCCAAGCACTGTACTAAATGGTGAGGCATACTGAAAAAAAAAAAAAAAAAAGGCCTAGTTCCTGCTTCCTAGGGACAAATTCCATTGACGAGACAGAATATACGTGCCAGATACATTTAAAAATATAATGATATGTGCTAAGATAATAAACAAGAATTGGTACTGAATATAGTAGAGAAGAAATCACAGTGTGGAGCAGACTGCAAAGATTTTGCTGAGGAAGTGGAAAGGGAGGCTTGGTAAGTAAGAGAGAAGAGAGGGCTTTCCAAGCAAGGGCAGGAGTAAGGTGCCTATACAGTAAGATGATCAATCCATCCCAGTGTGTCTGGAGCATTCCTAGTTTTATCCCTGAAAGTCCTGTGTCCTGGGAGTTCCCTCAGTCCAAGGCAAATCAGTATAATCGATTGGTCACCCTACCAAATAGCAACAAGCATGGCAAAGGAAATAATGAGCAAGTTTAAAATGGAAGATTCATTTGTGGAAGAAATGGAAAAAGAAACTAGAAAGAAGTTGTTTAGGTCACATGTCAAGAACCTTGAGACTCCTGATGAAGTATTTGAAACGATTCTATGTTTAATGGGGGAAATTGTAAATGCATTTTTGAAAGTGTCTAAAACAACATTCTTTTTTGGAGATCAGCCAGATCATAGGATGCAGATTTATTAACTCATTCATTTCTTGAACTAATGTTTATTTATCACCTACTATGTGCCACAACTGGGTCAAGGAATGGGGGATACAGCAGTGAGAAAAATTTTGTTCTTATAGCATTTGCATCCTGGTGGTGGGAACAAAACCAACAAATAATTATCTAATGACATGTGATCGCCCTTAAGTGTAAAGTAAGAGAGAGAGATAGGGACTGATAGGGATGAGGGCACCATTTAAACACAGTGCTCAGAAAAGACTTCTTTCATAAGCTAAAATTGAGCAGGGACCTGAATGAAGTGTAGGAACAAGTCATGTAGAAAACCAGGAGAATGCACTCCACAAGGAAGGAAAGCATATGCCAAGGTCCTGAGGCAGAAGGATGCTGTGTGTGTGTTTGAGGCACACCAAGCAGGCACCCGTGTAAGTAGCATTACAAGTGAGGGGAAGAGCTGTAAAGTTAGGTTGTTTGGTACCTATAGTGGTCAGATCATGCACGGTCTGTAGGATTTGAGGAATTTTGTTTGATTCTCAGTGAAAGTGCTGCAGAGAACTGATTGGAGGCTCTTTCAATATTACCAGTGTGATGGAGAACTTGAGAATAGAAATGTAAGTCTATGTTAGCATTACATTTTTGCAAGAAGGAATTGCTTTAGAAATAATTAAATAAAACTGTGCCTCACATAATAACATGTATTATCCATTCTTCTGGTCCACACCACTCCACCACTAAAGGCTATTCATATAATTATGTGTGTGTGTGTGTGGGGGGGAGTCACTTTTATGGAAGTGAAGAATCCAAAATGGTTGCATATCTTATTAGTGTCAGCAAAAGGTTCCCCATCAAATATGGTGCGAAAATCCAAGAAAGGCAATTAAATTACTATATGTTTAAACAAATTAAAATAGTGAAATTCACTTTGAATCATTAGGAAAGTTTCAATTAATATTTCAGAGGGATAGACAGTCCAAATTTCCATTTTGTGTGTTTGATTTTACCTGGGGTAATTTCTAATTAGAATTAGAATTTTTTTAAAATTTAAAAATTAAAGCAAAGCAGAGCTGCAAACTGTTTTCCTATATTGTATTGATATCTTAAAATTTAAAGATGATGTAAATATTTACTACCCATTTTCACAGAAATATGAATTCTCTAGTTCATATGAAAGAAGTTATTAATGCACAAACTAGTTACATCACTTAATTCTCACAAAGATATTTATTTACATGACAATAATTCCATTTGATTAGTATTTTTCAACATCATTCTTTAGTTTTCCTCATTTTTCAAATAGGTTTATTTTATTAAATTTCAGAATCCCGCACTGATGCAATTTTAGGACTGCAAATTTAAACCTCCATAAGTAAAGAAAATAATAATTAGGATTTTCATAACAGCATTGATTTCTCAACATTTTTATGTCTTATAATAAACTGGGCATTTAGAACACTAGCAAGGTACTGTATATAATCAATTTTGGAGAGTTAATGTCACTCAACCATTTCATATGTTTTTATTTATTTTTGGTTGTTGTTCATTTTTAATTAAATTTTTACTTTGAGATAATTGTAGATACACATAAGGTTGTAAGAAATAATAGAGGAATATTCTGTGTATCGTCTATCCACTTTCCCTCAATGGTAACATCTTGCACGTCTATAGTACAATATCATCGTCAAGATACTGACATCGATACAGTCAAGATGCAGAATATTTCCACCCCATAGGATCCCACACGTTGCCCCTTTATAGCCACAACCCCACCACCTGCTCCTACCACCTCCTCAACCTCTGGCAACCACTAATCTGTTCTCTATCTCTACAATTTTATTTCAGAATGTTATATAAATGTTCTATAATTACAGTATGCAACCTTTTGGGATTTGCTTTTTTCACTCAAGCATAATTCTCTGGAGTTTCATCCAGGTTATTGCGTGTATCCATAATTTACTCCTTTCTGTTACTGAGTAATATTCCACTGTAGGCATGTACCACAGGTTGTTTAACAATTCACCTGTTGAAGGACATCTGGGTGATTTTCAGTTTGGGGTTATTATGAATAAACCTGCTATTAAGATTCATCTACAGATATTGGCATAAATGTAAGTTTTCATTTCTCTATCATGAATGCCCAGGAATAAATTGCTGGTTTGGAAGGTAGTTGCGTGTTTGATTTTATAAGAAGCTGCCACATTGTTTTCTAGAGTCACTGTACAATTTTACGTTCCCACCAGCAAATACGAGAGATCCAGCTTTATTGCATCTTTGCTGGCATTTGATGTTGTCACTAAATATTATTTTATAACTTAGCAATTCTGATTAATGTGTAGTGATATTTCATTGTGGTTTTTATTTGCATTTCCACAATGGCTAACGATGTTGAACGTATTTTCATGTGCTCATTTTGTTTCCTTTTTTTCTTTCTTAGAGAAGTTGTGGGTTTACAGAGCAATCATGCATAAAATAGAGGATTCCCATATACCACCCTATTATTCACACTTTGCATCGGTGTGGAACATTTATTACAATTGTTGAAAGTACATCCTTATAATTGTACTATTAACTATAGCCCATGGTCTAGCTCAGTAGACGTCACTGTGTTGCTTAATTTCATGGATTAAAAAAATTTTTTTTTATTCTGTTAGCATATATAAAATTTAACATTTTCCCTTTTAATCACATTCAGATATATATTTCAGTGCTGTTAATTATGTTCATGATATGATTTTGCCTTCTTTGTATACTTTTTTGGAGAACTGTCCCCGCATGTCTTTTGCCCATTTTCTAATTTAATTGTTTGGGTTTCTTTGTTTCAAAATTTCTAAAATTTACAAATACTGTATGCAGTAAGCAACATCTCCCCCTTACCCCACAACCCTAGGGCATAGTAACTTCTAATGTGCTATCTCTACAAACTTGCTATTTCTAGATCTTTCGTAGAAGTGGAATCATACAGTATTTGTCCTATATATGCCTTGCTTATTTCATTCAGCATAATATTTTCAAGGTTCATTCATATTCTACCAAACTTCATTCATTTTTAAGGTTGCATAACATTCCATGGTGTGTATTTACCACATTTTATTGATCCATTCATCTGTTGACAGACCCTTGGATTACTCCCATCTTTCAACTATTGTGAATAATGCTGCTATGGACATTGATGTACAAGTATCTGAAACCCCCACTTGAATGTCCAGTTTTGAGAGTTTTTAATATAGTTCTTTACAAGATTGAGAATATCTTATCCCAGCCTGCCTTTTCACCCTCTTAACAGGGTTTTTCACAGAGCAAAGATTTAATTTTTTTGAAGTCAAATTTATCAATTTTTCCTTTCATGGATCATTCCTTTGATGCCAAATCTAAGAACTTTCTGCGTAGCACTAGATCCTGAATATTGTCCTTTTCTTTTATTTTAAAAATTTTATACCCTTATGTTTAATTTTATAATCAGTTTTGGATTATTTTTTTGTATCAGGTGGAAAATTTAGATCAAGGTTCATATTTTTGCCCTGAGTATCAAATTGTTCCAACACTGTTTGTTGAAAAGGCTATCATTCCTCTACTGAATTGCTTTGCATCTTTGTTATAAATCTGTTTGGAATATTTGTGTGAGTCTATCTCTGGGTTCTCTATTCCGTCCTATTGATCTATTTGTCTATCTATCTTCAATAGAATGCAGACTTGATTACTGCAGATGTATAATAAATCTTGAATTTGAGTAGGCTGAATCCTCCCACTTCCCTCTTCATTTTCAAAATTGCTTTAGTTATTGTAGTTCCTTTGCTTTCATACAAATTTTAGAATTATCTTGTCCATATCTATAAAACATATCTTGCTGAGATTTTGATAGGATTTGCATTAAACCTGCATTTCAATTTGGATGAAAATTGACATTTTACTATGTTGGGTCTTCTCATTATTTAGATCTTCTTTGACTTTTTTCATCAGTTTGTAGTTTGCATCATACAAGTCCTATACACATATTGTTAGATATGTCTATAACCTTGATCTTGATGAACTTACTTACTTGCTCTAAGAGTTTTGGTTTAGTTTTTTTGGTGTTTGTAGATTCCTTGGAATTTTTTATGTAGACAATCATGTTATCTGCAATTAAGGATAATTTTCATTCTCCCTTTCCAATCTGTGTATCTATTCTCTTTTCTTGTTTTATTGCACTGGCTAGAACTTACAGCACTATGTTGAATAAGAGTAGTGAAAGTATCATCCTTGTTTTATACCCAGTCTTAAGGGGAACCCATTTAGTCTGTCACCATTAAGTATAATGCTAGGTAAAGGTATTTTTGTAAATGCCTTTTTTAAATTTGAAGAAGTTTTTCATTATTCTTATTTTCCTGAGAGTGTTTTAAAAATCACGAATAGGTACTGAACTTTATCATATGATTTTTTTGCACGTATTGATATTATTATGTAATTTTTCTTTAGCCTGTTAATGTGGTGGCTTATAATGATTGATTTTCAAATATTTAATCAACCTGGCATCCCTGGAATAAAATTCATTTGGTCATAAGGCATAATTTTATATTAATATATATATGTATATATATATACACACTTTTAAAAAGCAGTTTTATTCACACACCATACAATCCACCAAAAGTGTGCAATCAATGGCTTTCAGTGTAATCACAGACTTGTGCATTCATCACTACAATCAATTTTAGAACATTCTCATTGCTCCAAAAAGATAAAAAAACTATTATTGACACTTAGCATTGTTATGGTACCTTAGTTACAATTGATGAAAGAATATTAAAATATTACTCTTTACTATAGTCCATAGATATCACTTTTGTGCTTTCAACCACATTCATCATCCACAACAGGGTTTACTATGTTATACAGTCCAATGTTTCATCCTCTAGCTGTTTATATTTTGTTAAAGATTTTTGCACCTATATTCATGAAGAAAATTGGTCTGTGGGTTTCTTTATTTATTTTTTTTACTGTCTTTGTATAATTAAGTGTCAGAGTAATAATTATTTTGTAAAAGGAATTGGGAAGAGTCTCATCCTCTTCTATTTTCTTGAAAGGATTATGTAGAGTTGGTGTTAAAATTTCTTTAAATGTTTCATACATTTCTTCATTAAAGCCATCAAAACTTGGATATTTATATTATGAGGAGTTCATAAATAAAATATTCTATTTAGTTAATAGTTATCAAGCTATTAAATTTATCTATTTAATGTTGGGTGAGTTGTTACAGCTTGTGTTTTTAAAGAATTGGCCCATTTCATTTAACTTTTCAAACTTAGAGTATAGAGTTGTTTACAATTTCTTTGCTATCAGCTCTCATCTTTGTTATTTCCTTTTTGCTCTGGTTTGACTTGTTCTTTTTTTCCTAGGTTCTGGGGTGGAGGCTAAGATTATTGATTTGAGCCCTTTCTATTTTTCTAATATATACAGCTAGAGCTATAAATTTCCCTCTTAGCACTGCTTTATTACTGTCACACAAATTTTGATATGATATATTTTACTTTTCATTCAGTTCAATTTATTTTTCCCTTGAGACTTCTTTTTCTGCCTATGGATTCTTTAGAAGTGTGTTGTTTAGTTTCTAAGAATGTGTATTCAGTGGTTGTTGGGTGGAGTATTCTGTAAACATTGATTAGATTCTGTTGGTTAATGGTGTTATATCCTTAGTAGTTTTCTGCCTAGTTGATCTACCAGTTGTTGAGAGAGGAGTCTTGAAATCTCCATCTATAATTAGGAATTTGTCTATTTCTTCTTTCAGTTTTATCTGGTTTTGAAGCATATTTTGGAGCTTTTTTCCCCCCAGTATGTACACATTAGGATTGTTATGACTTATACATAAATTGATTCTTTTATCATTATATAATGTCCCTCTCTCTGTCTGGTAACATTTTTGCTCTGAAAACTACTCTATATGATATTAATATAGCTGCTCCTTTGTTTTGATTAATATGTGATGTAACTTTTTAATCCTTTTGATTTCAACCTGCCTTTGTACATTTTTAGTGATTTTGTTGTATAAGCACATAACTGTGTCATATTTATTAATTCACTCTGCCGATCTCTACCTTTTCATTGTTGTAATTCAACCAGTTACATTTATGTAATCATTGTTAGGGCTTAAGTTTGCCTTTTTATTTTTTGTTTTTGTTTCATTGATTTTTATTCCTGCCTTCATGTGAGCTACTTGAAAATTTTTAGTATTTCGTTTTGATTTATCTATAATGTTTTAATGTATCTCTGTGTATACATAAAATTTTTTATTATTTTAAAGAAGCTTTAGATTACATAAATGTTACATTAAAAATACAGGGGATTCCCATATGCCCCCCCTCCCCCTCCCACACTTTCCCACATTAACAACATTTTTATTAGTGTGGTATATTTGTTACAATTGATGAACACACATTGAAGAATTGCTACTAACCGTGGACTATAGTTTACATTATAGTTTACACTTTGCCCCATACAATTTTGTAGGTTTTGACAAAGTGTATAATGGCCTGTGTCCATCATTGCAATGTCATGCTGGACAATTCCAATGTCCCCAAAATGCCCGATGTTACACCTATTCTCTCTCCCTCCCCTCAGAACCTCTGGTGGCCGTTGTCTATGATACAAGTTGTTCCATTGCTAGAATAATAATAAGTCTACTTTAGTCTATAGTTGCATTTCCCCCTATGTTTGTTCATTCCTCAATCTTGAGGATTTGGGGATCGTGATGCCCACCTTCCCTCCAATGGAGAGGAGGCTTAGTTCCCATGGGGCAAAGGGATGGAACTGTCTTGCTTGCAGTTGCAGACACTCCCTGCTTCCTCTGATGGGCATTGTCCATCATCAACTTTTTGATAGTTTTCCTGGGTGAGTCCAGTGAATGGAGAGGAGGTGTTGCCACTCTGCTGAGAATCAGGGCTCAACTGGCATATGAAAAGACCTAGATTTAAGTCTCTGGGACATATATTTAACAAGTATAATGCTAATTATAACTTCAAATAAAAGGAGCAGAAGAGCCTTGTGCAGGGAATTTATAAATGAGTCTAACTCTGTTCCATGGAGAAGCATATATTCCAAGTAAGACCCACTGACAGGGTGCCGAATTCCTGGAATTGTCTGCCTTCTTATAGTGTCTACATGTCTTTAGAACTCTCAGGAGCCCTGCTGTTTGAGGCACTGTTTACTGTGGCAGTCAGTGAGATCCTGCTGAGATGTGCATAACCGTAACCTCTAGAATGACCTCCCAACTCACTTTGAAATCTCTTAGCCCTAAAAACTTATTTGCATTTAATATTTTCCCCTTTTGGTCAAGATCGTTTCCCAGATGCACTGCTAGTCAGCTCTTGATAATAATCCCTGGGTGCCAGGCATCATGTCCCATGATGGGGAAAAGGTAGGATGTTTATATGCTGAGTATGGCTTAGAGGGAGGCCACATTTCAGCAACAAGGGGGCTTTCAGGAGGTAACTCTTAGACAATATATAATATCAGGCTAAGTTTCAATTTCACAAGGAAAGGTTCATAAGTACAAACATCAATATCAAGGGCCTGGTGTAATGGTCTGTCCTCCTTCGCTAGGCACTGCCCTTTTCCTCGGGGGATTCTTGCCACTCTAATAGAGAATGTAGCAGGACTTCCCAGGAGGGAAATTCAATATGTTTTCAGTTATTGTGTGGGTCTCCACCCACTGAGACGATGCCCCATTAACAGTGGAACATATTCGTATGTCATGGAGTCATGTCCCAGGTGCACCCCTCCCCACTCAGCCCCCCATCACTGACACCCCGCACCAATGATCTCTCTTGCCACAGTGGTGACCCTTCTGAGATCCAAAACCTCCCCAAAGTAAAAAAATAAACAAATAAAAATAATAAGAATATAAAATAATAATAATAAATAACAAATAATATACAAAATTAAATAATAAAACAAAATTTTTTCATTGTGTCTTTCATCACTTTAAGGTCTGTTATCTTTTATGTACTGTCACAGTTTCTTCCATATGCTCCCCCAGTGTCTTATTTTTTTTCTTTATCTTCAAAGAAACTTCAGGTTACAGAAAAGTCACATGGAAAATATACAGGATTCCCATATACACAAAGCCCTCCCCATCACCCACACTTCCCTATTAATAACATTTTACATGCGGATGGTACATTTAATACAATTGATATACAAATATTGAAGCATTGCTACTAACCATGCTCAATGGTTTATATTTTGCCCATATGACTCTAGGTTTTGACAAAATTTAAAATACCTGTATCTGTCATTGTAAGATCATGCAGAAAAAATTCCAATGCCCTGAAACTGCCCTATATTCTATTTATTCTATCCTTCCCTCCCCCTCCCCTTGGAACCTATGGTAATCATTAAGTTTCCGTTTTTGAAGAAAAAGTTTCATAATTGCATGCAATAATATTGAGGGCTTGAAATATTGGTCTGTTTTCTTTTTTAAGGCATTGCCTACATTCTTGAGAGATTCTTGCCTATCTAATTGAGAACATAACAGGACTACCCAGGATGGGAGTCTAATATTTTCTTGTTTATTGTGTGGGTCTCCACCCACAGACATAACACCCTAAGAAAGGATGAACAGTTACATATCCCACAGAGGCATGCCCCAGGTGGCCCTATCCCACATACCCCCCAACCCCGACACCCTGAACCCCTAACCCTTCCCTT
>PVKH010038870.1:0-11262 GCA_004027955.1 Chaetophractus vellerosus | reverse complement strand
GTCTCCTAGTACTACCATGCCCTGTGATTAAAGTCAATGGAAAACTGCAACAAACCAATTCAAGTAGGACTAACAATGGCCCAGAATCTTCTGGAATGAAGGTTTGGGTCACCCCACCTGGCAAAGAACCACGGCCAGCTGAAGTGCTTGCTGAGGGTAATGGGAACATAGAATGGGTAGTGGAAGAAGGTAGTGATAAATATGAACTTTGACCACGTGACCAGTTACAGAAATGAGGACTGTAATAGTCACGAACCCTTCTTCCCTGTTACATTATGAGTATGACTGTATATGTACACAAAATTAATTTCTTGTTTTCTTCCCCAACCTTTTCCCCTATCATATGAAAAGTTGTATTAATTTCATGTCATAATTTTTAAGGATGTCAATTTCAAGAGTGAATATTGCCCGAGGTCTTGCACCATGTTCTGTGGGAAATTAATGCATTTCCGGTTGTACGCAGGGGAGTTAAACATTGTTAGCAGATATATATATGTATGCTTGTATGTTATTGTCTTTACTTAGAGACTAAGTATGGTTTAGGGTAATGTGTATGGTTGCTGAGTTGACAAGGGGTGGACTGTGATGGTTAGGCTAATGTGTCAACTCAGCCAGTTAATTGTGCCCAGCTGTTGGGTCCAGCAAGCCTGGGGCTAACTGAGTTTACTGCATGGATGGCTGATTGCATCTGCATCAATCAGCAAGATTAGATCAAGAATGGATGATGCTGTTATCCATTCAGTTGACTGCTTATTAAAGGGAACTGATTTCAACATTCAGAGAGAAGTTCCCAGCTCATCATTTGACAGCGAACTTCTCCCAGGAACTCATCGAGGACCCTTCATCAGTCTTTCATCGGAACCCCTGGCTTGCAGCCTGCCGGCGGAACCTGGACTTGTGTATCCCCACGGTCACATGAGAGACTCTTATAAAATCTTATATTTTTAACAGAGATCTCATGTTGATTCTGTTTCCCGAGAGAACCCTGACTAGAACAAGCTGTGTGGTGAATTAGTAGATAAGAATCATTTGTTATAACTGGTATTATTTCACAATTATTAGAGAAATAAATTAACCCACTTAGACACTGCTGATGGGAGTGAAAATTAATATAAATTTCCTAGAATCCAGTTTGGTTAGTATGCATGGATAGCCTTAAAAATGTGTGTACCTTTTGATCGAGTACTTCTGCTTATTGGAAGTTACACTAAGATAATAAAAGTATTCTAACACTGATATACTGAAAAACTAAAAATACTCAAACTAAATTCATAGGGGATTGGTTAAGTAATTTACGGTTTGATATGATAATACATACTCTAAAATTAATGTTACACACAAAAATGTACTATATGGTAAAATGTTTTAATTTATAGTTAAGTGTAAAAAAAGGCAGGCTAGACAATGGTAGGTACAGTACAATCTGATTTGGGGGAATAATAATGTATACATATCTGTCTGATAGAAAAAGATTGGGAGGATAGACACCAACATTTAAACCTGGTTATTTCTGGGTGGTTTTTATTTCAACTTTTGTACTTTATATGTTTTCTGAAATATTTATAAACAATATTGTTTAAAGAATTATTTTTAAAGGAAAAACAATATAGGGAATTCCCATATAACCCCCTCACACACACCCACACACATATTTTCCCCTATTATTGACATCTGAGATTAGTGGGGTACACTTGTTACAGTTGATGAACCAATATTGAAAGCATTGCTACCAACCATAGTCATTATGGTTTACACTTTATGGTCAATAGTTCCATAAGTCTTGACAAATGCTTAATGTCATGTGTCTGTCATTTCAGTATCATACACAAGAATCTCATCTCCCCAAATATGTCCTGTGTTCCATCCAATCATCCCCCTCTCCCTTCTGAACCACCATGTTCATATCAGTGTTACATGTTCTTCCATTAGTGCAAGATAATAACTATGGTAACAATAAAACTACTTTGGTCCATAATTATACTCCCTCCTTATGTTTGCTAATTCCAAGGCCTTCAGGGATTTGGGATGATGTCTGCTCAGACAGCTTCAGGCTAAGAAGAGACTTTGATATTATGGAGCAGATTGAAGGAATTATTTTGTTTACATTTGAATATACTACTTGGTTTTGTGGATAGAATTTGTCCATCATCATTGTTTTGTTGGTTGTCCAGGACAAGCCTGAAGACATGGAGAGTAGAAGTTTTGCTGTATGTTTATCGACTGGGTTTCAGTTTAACATCTTATCTTAAGAATTTTATTCACACACCATAACAATCCATCCAAAATGTACAATCAATGACCCTCAGTACAATCAGAGTTGTGTTTTCATCACCACCATAATTTTTAGAACATTTTCACTAACCCCAAAACAAAAATCCCATACCCCTCGCCCCTCTATTATTGACTCTTAGCATCGATATAGTACATTTGTTATAATTAACAAAAAATATTACAATATATTTGTAAACTGTAGTTGGTAATTTGCTTTAGTTGTCTTTTTTCACATAAACCACCCTATTATTAACACCTTTTAATACTGATGTACATTTTTTTACACTTCATGGAAGAACGTTATTTTATTTGTACTATTAACCACAGGCATCATTCACAACTAGGTTCATTATGTTATACAGTCCCAAGTTTACCCTCCAGTTTTCCTTCTATTGACATGAACAACCTTAAAATTCCCCTTTCATTAATAATCACATCCATATATCATCACTGTTAATCATAATCACAGTAATGTTCTCCTATCACTTCTAACCATTTTTAAACATTTACTATCAACCTTATTGTAAATTGTGCACAAATCAAGCATCAGATATCCATTCTCTACCCTCATTCTCTCTCCTGGTAACCTACACTCCAGATTTTAACTCCATGATTTTGTTCATTATAATTAGTTCATATTCATGACAGCATAAATATTTGTCTTTTCCTTTTCTGCTTGGTTTATTTCTGCCACTATTATATCATCAGGATTCTTCCATGTTTTCATATGTATTAGGACTTCATTTTTCTTACAGCTAAGAATTTTGGTGAGCTTATGTCTTTTTGCATCTGTGCTTTCATATCTTCTAATTATATACATAGATGCGGGATTGTTAGATCATGTGGCAGCTCTATATTTAATTTCCTGAGTAACTGCCAAATGGTCTTCCACAGAGGCTGCAGCATTTTACATTCCCACCAGCAGTGAATAACTGTTCCTATTTCTCCATTAATTTAATAGTGGCCAACAAGTAGGTGTGAAATGATATCCCCTTGTGGTTTTAATTTGCATTTAAATAAGAACTAGCGATGTTGAACATCTTTTCCTGTGCTTTTCTGCCATTTGTATTTCCTTTTTTGGAAAAAAATGTCTATTCAAGTATTTTGCCCATTTCTAAATCGGGTCATTTGTCTCTTTATAGTTGAGTTTTAGGATTTCTTTTTATCTTCTGGATTTTAAGCCCTTATCAGATATGCAGTTTCCAAAGATTTTCTCCCATAGAGTAGGCTGAGTTTCCACTTACTGGAAAAGCACCTTCAATTGGGAAAAGTTTTTAATTTTCAGGATGTCTGATTTACCTATTTTTTCTCTCATTGCCCTTGCTTTGGATATAAAATTTAAGAATCTTCTGCCTACCACAAGGTCATGAAGGTGCTTCCCTACATTTTCTTTTAGTTTTATGATCCTGGGTAATTTTATTTCTTCCTTTCCAATTTGGATGCCTTTTATTTTTTTTTTCTTGCCTAATTGCTCTACCTAGAATGTTAAGTATGATGTTCCATAACTGTGATTATGTGGGCATTCTTGTCTTTTTTCTGAACTTAGAGGGAAAATTTTCAGCCTTTCACCAATAATTACAATGTTGGCTGTGGGTTTTTCATACTTTCCCTGTGCAATGATGTGGATGTTTCCTTCTATCCTTATCATTTGAAGTGTTTTATCAAGAAAGGATGCTGGATTTTATCAAGTGCCATTTCTGAAACAATTGAGGTGATCATGTGGCTTTCCCTTTCAATTTGATAATGTGGTGTATTACATTAATTACTTTTTCTTGAGATGGACCACCATTTCCATAACCAGGATAAACACACTCGATCATGGTCTATAATTATTTTAATGTGCTATTGAATTCTATTTGCAAGTATTTTGGGGGGATTTTAAAAATCTATATCCATTAGAGAAATTGGTCTGTAATTTTCTTTCCTTGTAGTATCTTTATCAGATTTTAGTATTGTCATGATGTTGGCTTCACAAAATGAGTTACATAGTATTTCCTCCTCTTCAATTTTTTTGGGGGAGAGTTAGAACAGGCTTCATTTTAATTCTTGTTTAGATGATTGGTAATACATACCTGTGAAGATGTCTGGTTCTTGGCGTCTGTTTGTAGGGAGATTTTTGACACCTAATTCAATCTCTTTAAACGTAGTTGTTTTGTTGAAGTTTGGATTTCTTCTAGAGCCAGTATATGTAGTTTGTGTGTTTCTAAGAAGTTTTAGATTTCATCTAAAATGTCTAATTTTTTGGCATACAGTTGTTTATATTAACTTCTAATGATCTTTTTTTATTTCTGTGGGGTCAGTACTAATGTCCTCCTCATTTCTCATTTTATTTATCTGCACCTTCTCTCTTTTTCCTTTGCCGTCTAGCTGTGGTTTTGTCAATTTAGTTGATGTTTACCACAAACCAACTTCTGGTTTTGTTGATTCTATTTTTTTGTTGTTTCTGTTTTTCTCCTCTAATTCATTTATTTTTGCTCTACTCTTTGTTATTTCTTTCCCTCTGCTTGCTTTGTGTTAGTTTGCTATTCTTTTTCTAGTTCCTCCAGGTATGTAGTTCGGTCTTTAATATTTGCTCTGTCTACTTTTTAAATGCAGGTGTTTAGGGCTATGAATTTCAGCCCCAGCACTGCCTTCACTATATCCCACAGGTATTGATATGTTGTTTTTTTTGGTTTTCATTTCTCCTGAGTTATTTACTGATATCTCTTGCACTTCCTTCTTTGACCCTCTGATTATTTAAAAGGATGCTTTTTAAACTTCTGTATATTTGTGAATTTTCCAATTCTTAGCCATTTATTGATTTCCAGATTCATTCCATTATTATTAGATAAAGGATTTGTATAATTTCAGTATTTTTTATATATTGAGACCTGTTTTGTGTCTTGACATGTGATCTTTCCTGGAGGAGCCCTACTGGTCTCTATGCCACTGCCAATTTCATGGAACTCCTTGATTATTCTATTCTTGACAAATAACCATCTCAGTATGACAAATTCCTAGTGTATTTCATGCCATGTAGATGAAGCCTTGCAGGCAATTGGAGGCAGCACAGCCTAATGCATGGTCAATGTTATACTCCTTTAAACCCATGAAAATAGAGATGTCAATTAACTAAGAAAGGATTAAATATTTTGGGCTATGACACACAGAAGGAAAAGCAACAGTTGCCATGCTGAAATTCCTCTTTGTGTTTTTTTTCATGCACTATTCTTTCTTCAGAATCTACTAAATGAGAAACAATCTGATAGTAGGGGGAAAATAGCACACTATTTTCACAAACATTACATGTGGGAAATATCATGATTTAATTCTTTCAGAAATATCTTTTAAAATTATTTTATTAGTGATCTTTAGTTGATATTTAATTCATAGTTATTTTATAGACTACATAAACAACTATAATAGATTAATGAAATGGCCATTATATCTTCCTGACAGAAATATGTCTTGAAAAACCACCCAAGGATATTGCAGGAAGAATGTGCATATAAATTAGGAGCTATATATTATCATTGAATTAAAATCTGGGAACATTTGAACATTTTATTTTCACATTATTCTTCATTTAAATTTAATGAAATCTAGCGATGTGCATGTAGTTTCCCCCATTTTATGATTATGGCCATTAAAGAAAGGCATTTCATGTACATTAAAACAACTAAGATTGGGACTCAAGTGTGTACTTCCTATTATAACATTTTTAGATATAAAATTGCAATAGACATTCACCTTTCTCAATTTTAATATGATGTAATATGGAAACAGATCATAGAACTGTTAACATAGAACTAACTGGAAAACAAACCGCAACAAATGCTAGGATTTTTTTACATGACACATTTAGCCAAAAAAATGTATGAAAATTTCTTTATATTATACAAAGAAATGCATCCATTTGGGCCCATATTCTTTGTCATTGCTTACCTCATCATTGTCTAGGATATCTTTTTCCACTCCATGAAACAAACATGAGGATATAATTGGGTGGCTCTCTTTTCATGAAATATTGTCTTGAAGATCTATAAATATAAATTAAAATGTCAAGATTAGAAGCCATGTAGTATTTAGTTGAATAGTGTTATTGAAGTCAGCATGTTTATTTTAAGGGGCTTCATAAATACCATTGAACTGAAAGTCTTACTGTTTTTTCTATTCCTAGCAATCTATCTTTTTACTCTGATAGGACCTTTGGGAATAGTTGTATTGGTTATTGGGGATTCCTGACCCCACAATCCCATATACTGTTTCCTGAGTGTGTAGCCAATCTTGCATGCCAGTCTGTAATATGACCAAAAATTGGTCAATTTTCTGGCAGTGAATAAAACTATTTAATTTCTTGGATATGCAAGACAGATATGTCTCCTGTTACCTTTGGGACTACAGAATGATTTCTTTTGGTTGTAATGGCTTATGACTATTAAGTAACAATCTACCACCCACTTCTGTTTCAGTTAACATGTCACCCTAAGAACATGTGTCACTCATCATTGCTTCCTGTGTTGGTCGCAATTTTAATTCTACTATGCAGACTTTGGCCATTTTTATTTTATCCTTCTGTGTATCCAATGAAATTATACATATATTTTGTGACATCCTCTGTCTTTTCACTATTTCTTGTTCTGACACTCATCAACCATGTTCTAATTGTCTCCTTTGTGGGCTCTATTGTGATAACTATTATATTAATATTACATTCTGTTTTCATTCTGTTGGCCATTCTGAAGATGCAATCTGCTGAAGGGAGGCAGAATATCTTTTCCACTTGTAGCTCTCACCAAAATGGAGTGTCATTTTATCATGGGACAGTCCTTTTCATGTATGTGAGACCAAATTCAAGCTATGTTTTAGACCATGATATGAAGTGTCTATATTTTACATTATTATGATTCCCTTGCTGAATCCTGTCTCCTACCATTTGATGAAGAAGAATGATTAAAATGTAAAAAAAATGTTTGAGGGAAATTGGTTCATAAGTAAAGTGCATTTTTAAAGTTGAGTAAAACAGAAAAGAAAGTTGGAAGTCATTTGATAGCTCTTAGTCTGAAACTAGGGAAGAAATTGATTTGTTTTTAGTTCATACAGTTTTTATTTTCCAGAATACTTCTTTAGAAAGCATTAATCAATCCCCCAATGAAGCATTATATAAATGTCAATATTTTGTGTCAGTGTTATATCTATTACTGATCCATATCCATTATTCAGTGTTAAAATTTTATTTATATTATTTGTCTTTGTTTCATTTGATTTTCACTATTAGAATTAAAGGTCATTTTGGTTCTATATAACCACATATTTTATTTTTTTAAGTTAAGTTTCCATTTTTTAAGTTAATTCCTTTTCTGGAATCCCTGATGAAGGACTTCCAAAAAGTTATTTACTTCTACTGACTCTCAGATTCATCCTTTGTACCTGCCTTTTGCAATGTTTGAATCAACCCCATATATTTTTATTCTATTTTTCTTTCTCATGTCTAGCATGTAAAATAACTTAAAACTTAATAATATGTATGGATGGCCAAGATCTCAAAAGCTAGCCTGCCTTTATCCTCTATCTATGTGAAATGGCCTTGCATGTATCACTATTCTCAAATTACTCTGAATGAACACATTGTAGAGAAGTGATCGTGTATCACCTAACTCACACGTGCTTCAGCTCTTATTTATTTTGTTTTAAACATTTTTCTTCAAGATTTGTTTATTTGAAAAGACATTAAGGGGGCTGGCTGGATAGCCCAGTGGATAGGGTGCCAGCACACCACATGGGAGGCCCCAGGTTCGGTTCCCGGGGACCTCTCCTAGCAGGCAGACTGCCTTGAGAATGGTAAGCTGCCATGGGCAGGGCAGAGCTGCCGTGGGCAGGGCAAAAAGCTGCCATGGATAGGCAAAAGCCACCATGGGCAGGGCAGGTCACCCACGAATGGAGCGCAGCCAGCCACCCACGAACTGAAAGCCGGCCATGAATGGAAGCAGAAGCCTCCCACAAGCAGGGAAAGCCATGCCTGTGCTGTGACCAGTCTCAGCGCATCGCCACAGCATGGGGGAGGGGAGATATGTAATAAAATAAATAAATCTTTTTAAAAAAGACATTAAGAGTGGAAATTTACTTTCCTGTCAGTTAAATTTCAGTCTTTTTCTCCATATGGAAGCTTGTCCTCTGAGGCAACCAGCTGAATCCTATATGAACAATGTAATAAAAGGGCTAATGCTTAAGTGTGAGTATGATACATGATCCAATAATTTTCAGAACCTCAGAATCTAATTAGTTATGCAAAAAGAATCATGTATATCTACTGGAAAATGTCTGTATTTGATAGCAGACTGTGGTTTAAATATATTATCATAAATTCTTCTAAAAACAACCACAAATTCATTTTCAAAGGCACAACACTGACTATAACATAGAGAACATGCTTTTTTATACAGGCATTACCTACTTGAAACAACAACATCTTAAATTTCCTTCCCTGATTATAATATTTTGAGATGGTTCTTCTGGAACACAGGAAAGAAAAAAAAATGCTTCAAAAGTATTTCTAAATATCCAACAGTTACAATATTACAGCATTTGCAGCACTCCATGTTCATTTTTAAGGGTTTATACCATTCAAAAAAGGATTTCAAGTTTTTAAGGTAAAGTTTCAATCAAGTTGGCATATTTTTATCAGTTTCATTTTTCTCTCAAATTAATCAAAATAATATTTCTGTTAGAAGAGAAGAGGTGAGCACAAGGAGCAAGGATGTACTCATGACTAAAAATATTTGGATAATATATATTCAAATTATAATGGATTTTCAATACTGCAGCCCCCCCCCCCTATTTTTTCCTAAAAGTAGAATACAAACATGAGAAATAGTAGCCTACTAAGTTTTTCTCTTTTAAAGGTCAAAATGGAAATATTGTATATTTAACTTTCAGGTTAATAATTGCTTACTAGTCAAATCTCAGCTCTATTATTTTTCACTCAACCATGTAGTCATAGAATTCCCTGACCCTATGGAACCTCAATTTTGTATCATTGAGCAAATTCATCATTTAATATTTATTGTTGTGAATATTTGTTTAATATCTAGCTCCTCCATTGCACTCAATGTATAATTTACTTAAAGACAGTTATTGTGTGTGTTTGTCCACACAATTGTATTTCCAGTGCATTAAAAAAAGTGGAATGTATAGTTGATTCAGAAAATATCTTTTTCAATGAATGGTGTCACTAAATGAATAATAGGAGTCGTAAGCTTTATGTGCAGCTTTATCTTAATTATAGACACAAACGTACTGCATATACTAAGTCATTTATCCTCTAACAACTCTTATAGGTAGTACTATTACTACACACAATCACATTTGAGAAACAGAAGCACATCAACTCCAAAGAATATGCTTAATTCCACAGAGCTCTTAAGTGATGCCAAAATTGACACCTAAACTTTCTGGCTATACAGTCTCTGTTCTCAAACAATTTAGTAAAGAGTATGAAACAACAGACTGATCTCTCTGCTTTGCAAATGGATGTTATCTGGCCTCCAAAAATGTCATATGATATAATAAAAGTTTTCCGATTACAATGACAGAGAAAAGAAAAAGGAAACTGTAAGAAGTACAGTATTAGAAAAGTAGTTTCCGGGGCCGGCCATATAGCCCAGTGGATAGGGTGCTGGTATACCACATGGGAGGCCCCAGGTTCGGTTCCCGGGGACCTCTCCTAGCAGGCAGACCACCTTGAGAAGGGCAAGATGCCATGGGCAGGCCAGAGCTTCCGGGTGCAGGGCAAAAAGCTGCCAGGGACAGGGCAAAGCCGCCACGGGCAGGGCAGGTCGCCCGCGAATGGAGCGCAGCCAGCCACCCACAAACTGAAGCAGAGCCACCGTGAATGGGAGCAGAAGCCGCCCACAAGTGGGGAAAGCCACACCTGTGCAGTGCCAGCCTCAGCACGCCCCTGCAATGGGGGGGAGGGGAGATGTGTGATAAAATAAAATAAATCTTAAAAAAAAAAAGAAAAGTAGTTTCCACTGTTTTTTACAGATCATTCAACTGTTTGACACATGTAGAATTTGCAGTTTTTGAGCCTGAGAGATCAATATTGAAGACATTAAAAGAAGAAGAAAAATCAATTTATTGGTATTAGTAATATTAGAAGAAGAGGAAGAAGAAGAAATCTAAGAGAAAGAGAAGGAGGGGAAGTGGAGGAGGAGGAAGAGGAGGAGGAAGAAGAATAAAAGGATTTGGTCAGAGTGCTGTGTGAAACCCCTTAATACATGCAAAAGAGGACAACACTTTGGTAGATTGTACAACAACAACACAGAAGAAACCTCGGTCTCACAGTTACAGCATGGAAAAGAATCACCCACTGCCGCGGTCCAGCCGAGGTAGAAGGAAGCAGGGCTGAAGGTGGTCTAAGGAGTCAGTGAAGAAACACACCACACACAGGCCAGGTGAATATGTCGAGGGCATTTTATTAAGGGATCTGAGGGTCTTTTATATACCCTAGGTTTTGCAAGCCTTAAAGGTTTTTTTGAATTCTATGCAGACCACTTGTGTAAATAGGCAAAAGGCCAAGCACACTATGATGTGTGGTAAGAAAGGAAACTTATCAGATTATCAAATAATTATCAGGTTCAGAACATGGTACAGAACAGTCTTTCTAAAACATAAACCTAAATTATACCTGGCTCAACTATTATACTTGGCTTAACTTAAAAGGCACTAGACATGTGGTTGCTAAGTCTTTGTAACAATTTATACTACCAGAAAATCTAGTTAAGCTTTAGCAAGTCCTTGTAAGCGAGCTATTATTTTTCTAATCTTATCTTTCAAATACTTATTGTAAAAATCTGACTTAAGTAGCACCTATTGGAAATCTATTCTCTCTCAAACTGACAATGTACACCAAAGGGGGCCTGATCTAGCCAATCTTTCAAGGAAACTTAAACTATTAAATCTTACCCACCTTCCATCTTTATTTACTATTCTATTTTCATCATTATTATAAAT
>PVKH010038869.1:0-11262 GCA_004027955.1 Chaetophractus vellerosus | reverse complement strand
GACAGGGCAAGAGCCGCCACGGGCAGGGCAGGTCGCCCGCGGATGGAGCGCAGCCAGCCACCCGCGAACTGAAGCAAGCGCCGGCCGTGAAAGGACGCAGAGACCGCCCACAAGCGGGGAAAGCCGCGCCTGCGCGGTGACCACTCTCGGCGCGTCGCCGCAGCGGGGGGGAAGGGGAGATATGTAATAAAATAAATAAATCTTTAAAAAAAAAAAAAAAAAAAAAACACTGTCCTCTCTTAAATTATATACTAAATAAATATTAAATTATATATTAGATATTGCTATTCATGATGAAATTATTCTATAAAAAGGAAATAATTTAAAAAGTACAAAATGCTAAATTAACTTATGATTAGAAACATCCCTTACTTATCTTTTTTTTTTTAAACATATCCCGTCCCCCCGCCCCCTTTCTGCTTGTTCTTGCTGTGTTCATTTTTGCGTTCTTCTGTGTCTGCTTTGTCTCCCCCGTTTGGGGCAATGCTCAGAGTCAGCTCACCGGTGAGCTGCGGCCTTGCCCACTCACGGGCGGCTTGCCTTGCTGGTGGGCGACTCTGCTTTGCTCATGGGCGGCTCTATGCTTATGGGTGACTTGCCTTGCCTGTGGCGGCTTTGCCCTGCCTGTGGCGGCTTTTTGCCCTGCCCATGGCGGCTCTGTCCCACCCACGGCGGCTTGCCCAAGTCGGTCTGCCCCGCTGGGAGAGGCCCCCGGGATACGAACCCGGGGCCTCCAATGTGGTGTACCGGCGCCCTATCCACTGGGCTACAGCCGGCCCCCTACTTATCTAACATATAATGAAAAATTAATTTCCTTCAGCACCATTTGTTTTATAAATATCTTACTGATGAAATATCAAACAATAATTTTTATTGAGTACAATGGAAAAATAAAATCTATCTAATATTGTGACTATAATAAACCAAACTAAGAAATGAGATCGTCACTAATGGAAGCAAAACTTTCTTCTCAATAATTTACATTTTGAATGAGCAGGTTTTTAAACAAAGCAGTGTTCCTGTCTTTACAGGAAATGCCCTTTCCTTGGTCTCCCGATGCTGTGCCCCCTCCCTCCTCTATTTACTTTGGCATATGAGCTTGCCTGATGTCCAAGCACCAGAGGCACTGGCTAGTTCTGCCTCTGTTACCTCAGCCTGGTGGGCACTGCTTGAGAGAGGGTCCTGAGGCAAAGACAGAGAAGCTATAGTTAGAGATGTATTTTCAAGGAAATTCTGTCTGAGTGTCAAGAATTTAAAACTTACACCACTGACCTGTTTTGGCTCTAGGCAAAATATGTGAGGCAGATGGAAGTTTTTATCTTTGTTGTGTCTAGTGGTTCCCTTCCTATTCCACCCCAGCCCCCCTTTTTTTCCTCTCAGAGTCACAAACCATGTAACCAGGGCAAACAGAAATGCAGAAATTTCTTGCCAGGGAGGAAGGAGCAAATTGGCACCAAGCAGGTATGGTGAGGATTAGGGTACAATGACCAGGGCAAGGAAGGGGATGGAGTGGTTCCCAGCCCAAGTCACAGAGTGTGAGGCAAAACTCGGGTTCCTATTTATACAGAGACTAATGGCCAAGGGAGTTGCTAATCAAAGAATGAGGACATCACCACCATGGGGCAGCAGGACTATCAGGGCAGGTTTAGGCGAGAGGCCACCTTAGGAAGAATCCTGGAAAGAAAAGTCTTCCCAAGAAAAATGGAGGGCAAGAAACCAAGTCTCTTAATCTCTGATTGGAATTCATGGATGGACTTGCTTCCTTCAGGGAGTTGGAGGGAGACCCAGGCACTTGCGAATCAGGTCAAGAAGCAACTTAGGTAACCTGCCTGCATTGATTAGGCATTTAATTGATGATCACATGGCACCTGAGGGATGAATCCCTGCTCCAGGCATGGTATTTGCAGGGGCAGCAGAATTTTCTAGCCTCTGCTTACTGGTGGGGCTGGTGCTCCAGGGTTTTATTGGCTCAGAGACCGAGGCCGGGCTGACCTTGAGATACAAGATCTCATTATAAATGGAGGACTAGGACCCGCAGGGATGATGGATACTCTTTCTCCTCTACCACCCTATTTCTATAAAACTGTGTACTGGGGAGATTAGCTGGTATCATTAATTTGCAATGTAACATAAATTTGTGCTAAAATATTGCTTCTCCAGTAGGTATACTTGTATTTTATGCCTTAAAGAGTTATAGAATTAAAGGTGTCCCCATTTAGTGGACTTTCTGGATGCAATAAATGGGTGAAGGAGATTTGATAGAAGTAGGGAGAGGGGCAGGGAAATACTCTTTATAATTCTTATACTTAAATTGTCACATAAATTAATGAAGGGCCTTATATTGGTAGGGACATTTAGTTAGCATGCTTGTTCATTTGTTTATTCAATATCAAATCTAAATGTTTAGTATCTATTATATGTTAGGCTCTGTTCTGGGTGCAGGGGTTTGAAAGTGCTTTTCTTGTCCTTAGTAGTAAAAAAAAGAATGTATTAGTTTCCCAGGGCTGCTGTAAAAAATTACCACCAACTGGGTGGCTTACAACAACAGAAATTTATTCTCTCTCAATTCTGGAGGCTAGGTGTCTGAAATCAAGGTGTCCACAGAGCAGTGCTTCCACTTATGGCTCTAGGAGAAAATCCTTCCTAACCTCTTCCAGCTTTTAGCACCTCCAGGCACTCCTTGGCTTGTGGATGTATAACTAATCTCTGCCTCTGACTTCACGTGGTCTTCTCCTCTTCTGTTGCTTATAATGACACTTGTCACTGGATTAAGGGTGCATCTCAATAATCCAGGATGATCTCATCTCAAAATTTTTAACTTAATTCTATCTGCAAAGACCCCTTTTCCAAATAAGGTCACATCCACAGGTTCTGTGTTTAGGACATGTACATATCTTTTTGGGGACCACCATTCAACCCACTACAAAGAGATACGTGAACATTTTACTCTGCCCATTGATAAAGATGATGGCAAAGATGCGTACAAGGTGCCATGTGGGCAGAGAAGCAGTTCTCAGAGCTGGAGCTGCTCATGAAGAAATGACTAGATACCCAGGAAATGAGCAAGCAAAATGATAAAGGGTTAGAATTTTATTTTATGTCTTTATTCAGATTCTCATTAAATTCACTCCGATTTCCTTTAGGCTAAGTTTGTGGCCTTTTGCTTGTTTCCATAGCTTGCTTGCTTATTTATTTCATATATTTTATTTAGGTGGAATTCACATAACATAAAATTAACCAGTATAAAGGATACAATTCAGTAGAATTTAATACATTCACAGTGTTGTGCAGCCACCACCATCATCTAGGTCCAAAACTTTTCATCACCCCAAATGGAGACCCTATGCCCATTAACAATCACTTTCTATCCCCGTTGTCCCTGGCAACCACCAATTTGCTTTCTGTCTCTACAGATTTACCTATTATGGCTATTTTATATAAGTGGAATCATTGAGTATTTAACCTCTTGTATTTAGCTTCTTTCACTTAGTGTAATGTTTTTGAGGTTTATCCACATTGTATGTATTGGTTCTTCATTCCTTTTTATGGCTGAATAATATCCCATTGTGTGGTTATGCCACATTTGTTTATCTTTTCATCAATAGATGAACATTGGGTTGTTTACAGCTTTTGGATATTGTGAATTGTGATGCTTTGAACATTTGTGTACCCATAGCTTTATAAGTAAAATTTTTCTAAAAATCATACTTTGCTTTTTAACGTTGTAGAGGATCATTTATAGTCTTGATGATCATTAGATATCATTTTAGTGTATTTGGCATCCATCCTTAAAGAATAAATCTGTGAGGTACACAGATTTATAGTGCAGTTAAGAAACAACTCAGGCCTATTCTTTTTGTTTTTGTTTTTTTGAGGTACCGGGGGCCGGGGATTGAACCCGGGACCTTGTGTGTGGGAAGCTGGTGCTCAACCACTAAGCCACATTGGCTTCCCTGAGTTGATTTTTTTGTTTGTTTTGCTTGTTGTTTGTTGTTTTTTTTCAGGAGGCACTGGGAACCAAACCCAGGACCTCCATGTGGGAAGCAGGCGCTCAACTTCTTGAGCCACATGCACTTCCCAGATCTATTCTTTTTGAGATTAGGAATAAAAGTAGGATCCTGAATTCCCCAGCATTCTTCCTGTCTCATATGATAACTATGTGTTTTTGACCACCAAAAAAAAAGAGGACACCTTGTGATGTGTGATGAAATGAAGATTGATGGAATCAAAATCCAAAAACATCTTCACAAACTCAAGTTATATGCTGATGCCAACATGAAATATAATTGAAATAAGTATAAAATTCTCTAATTACTGCTCCCCTCCCCACCACCATCCCACAAACAAATGAAATCAACCAATCAAACAAAAAAATTGCATAAACCCAGAAAGGGTATGATAAGATGCAGTTCAGTAGCAGTTGGTACAAATAACTTAGGAGTTTTACTTGAGGTAGTAATATGGGAATGCTGAAAAAAAATTACAAATTTTATAGGACCTTAGAATTCCCTCCAGGCTGAGGGAAGCCCTTTTCTTGCTTTTAGACCCATCTTCTTGGATACCACTCTTTAAGAAGACCATAGACAAACTATTTACTAAATGTTCATCCATGTTACATGTGTATGATTGTAGAAATGGAGGACTTTCATCTTGGAGGAAAAGTAAAAGTAAAAATCTTTTTGAATATTGATGAAATTCTCTTATACAGCTCCAAGGTAGAACTCAAACCAGTGAGTAGGAATTATAAGGAAAATGAGCTTTGGTCCATATATTAGTCAGCCAAAGGAGTGCCTCTGCAATATACCAATAATTGTTTTTTTTTTTTATAAAGGGTATTTATTTGGGGTAGAAGCTTACAGTTACCAGGCCACAAAGCATAAGTTTCTTCCTTCACCAGAGTCCATTGCCACGTGTTGGCAAGACAGTTGCCAACGTCTGCCAGGGTTCAGGCTTCTGGTTTCCTCTTTTCCCGGGGCTGAATTTCTCTCCAGGCTTAGCGTCTGTTTCCTCCACAAGTTCAGCTGTAGACCATGAGGCTCTCTAGGCTTTGTGTCTCTACACAAGGCCAGCTGTAGACAATCAGGTGAACGGCTCACTTCTCTTCTCCCGGGGCCTTCTCTCCAACATCAAAACTGCTTCTCAAAAACTCAAAAACTGCTTCTCAAAACTGCTCCCTCTGTCCTTTGCCTTGCCCTTTATATTCGATTCCCCTACCCACCAAGGGGTGGGGCTCAACTCCCTACTGACGTGGCCCAGTCAACGCCCTAATCATAACTTAATCATGCCCAGATGAACAGATCAGTTTACAAGCATGATTCAAGATCGATTTTTAGAATTCATAATTACATCAAATGGCTACAGTCCATTATAGAAAGATCAACATTTCAAAAGCCAGAAGATAAGTCCTTTTGAGACATAATGAATTCTCTGTGCCTGGGAATAATCAAGCATTAGATTAATGGCCACTGTTTGGGGATGTTGAAAGGGGATTCAAATCTCAGGTGAGACAATATTCATTAACACCTATATAGCATTTTCCATGGTCCTGGAGCAATTCTAAGCACTTTACATGCTTTATTTCATTTAATCCTTTTAACTTCTCTATGAAGTAGATACTCATTTATGAAGAAACTGAGGTATAAAGCTCAAGGACACAGAGCTAGTAAGTGGAGACGCAGGCATCTGATTTCAAAGTCCATGCTCTTAACAATTTTACTATAGCGCAACTGGGATGTCCACTATCGTGTACTTTATTTAGTGCAGATGCCTTCATTTGCTGAATCCATGGAATTTAAGGGCAGGTGAAAAGAAATTCAGATGTTTTCCCTACCACTTCAGACTCTTTTTTGATTTTGAAAGCTTCAAGCCTGGCAAGAGTTAATGAACTGAGAGTATATCACCTCCTATTCTTGCTTCAATATCTACCAGTTTGGTCTTGAGATGGGCATATAAAAATGGTATAGGTGGGGAGAGCAAAAGGATGGGAAAGGAATAGGAAAGTTATGCAGAAGGGATGGTCTTGTTGGGAAGTGGAGGGGCTGAATTAGAGTTGCTGCCTCTTTTCCAATACCAATGTAGGAAAATAAGCCTTGGAGTAGATTCAATGCCATTAGTTAAGGAAAGATGACAGGGCACATTTTGTTTCTGCAGATTTACTGATCCTTCAGTTTCTTCCTTTCTAATCTGTTTTGTATATGTCAGTAAAAAAAAATCTATAATACTTTCTACAGGGTACAAGGTGAACTCTAAGTTGCCATAAAAAATCTCTGTAAGTTGATAGAATTTCATTAGGGGTTGAAAGCACCTTACCACAGAAAGGTCTGTTTCAGGTATTATACATTCTACTTTCTCTTTAAGTGGCTAAGGAAGCAATATATTTAGTTCATTGCCAAATCACCATCCCCCTTTTTAAAAAATCTGTGTACTAAGATTTCTCCTGTCTAAGGTTAATGAGAACAACCAACCAAAAGAAGAGTCTCACAGGCATTTTCTTACTAAACTGAAAAACCCAGAAAAGTGATTTAGCTGTTAAGAAAAAAAAAAAAAAAGAAATTACTTGGCTACCCTCACAGTGGTCCAAAATTTATAAATGGTAGGAAACAAATTTGCCTTACCTGAAGTATATTTCATTTGAATTTATAAATTCATGAAATTGAAATTGCTGAGATGCCTAAGGTCATCAATAATTTTCTTTGTGAGCATGTACAGTACAGTAATTTAGTACTGAAACAGTTTCTAATATTAGTAGGATTAATAATTCATAAATGTAATTCAATAAATGAATGTATAAAAAAAATATGTTAGCCTGTCTATAACCACTCCAGCACAATGACAGTGAAAGAGAGATTAGAGGGGAGAAGAGAAATGTGGGAGAGAAAGAAAAGATAATCCACAAACTCGATTTTTCTTCCATGACCCTAATAAAATAAGACAGACTCTCAGTCTGGAGGATTTTAGGGGGGTGGGGTTAACACAGTGAAGCTGGCAGAGAGATTTCAAGGTTCCTTATGTGTTATTTATTCTTTGATTTACCAGTTAAGTTCCCTTTTAATTTGATCATGTTTGGAGGGATGCCAGAACCATGATGCAAGATTCAATAAACATGGGTTCCAAGTAAAACCACAAGCTATTGAAGGGGAAAAGATTGAGGTAGTGCTAAAAGTATAGGAATAATTGTGAGTGTGTGTGCGTGTGTGTGTGTGCTATTCTTTATAAACTGCCTGAATCCTTACACTTCAAAGAGAAGGAAACTGAGACACAATGGCTTTCTCAATATGAAACAGTTAATTGTTGGTGTTGACAGATTCCCACTGACATTAAAGGTCTTAATTTCAAAGTACTTGATCATCTTTGACTTTACAGGTTGAGGATGATGTTAAGATTTGGAGGCTGAATGGGTTGTGACTGTAGAACTTTTTTAAAAAGTTGCTCTATTGATGAAAGGTATGTGTGCTTTATCTCTTCGTTGTCATTGAGTTTCAGATTTCAAGTATTGTTTGACTAGGGGGAAAAAACCCTTCTAGGAACACCTTCCCATGTCACTTCTTTATTTACTACTCCTTCATTCATCAGTTGGTCACATCTGGGGAGAGAGAGAGCTACAGAACCAAGCTCAATGGCACTTTCTGTAGCACACCGGAGGAATTAAAAACCAGCTGTTTCTTGAGAGGCAGTCTAACAGAAGGGTTAAGGACACAGGTGCTGGAGCATATTGCTGAGATTCCAAAATTCTGGCTCTGCCCTTTGTTAGCTCCTTGCCTAACTCATATGTTATTATGAGGAATGAATGACTTAGTATATGTAAAGCATTTAAAACAGCATCTGGCATATGGTGACTACTACATAAGAGTATATTTGTCTTCACTGTCCCTAGAAAATAATAATGTAAATTCATCCAAGTATTGCAGATATTTGCAGAGGGAAATAATTTCAGCAAGATTATTTTTGTTTGTTGATGTAACAAAATTCCATTTTCCTTTTTCTAAATGCATCAAGATTTTTGTTTGGGCATCCATCTCTTCTCCCTTATAGCCTATGTGCTATTTGGGAAGCCAACTTCATCCCCAGATTCAGGGGTAGGCTAAGATTGCCTTAAACCAGTCAGCATGTAACATTTCACTGGCCTTTGTTACTGCCGCAGGGGTGATCATGCGATCCAAACCAGTCGAATCTGATTGAACACCAGGAATCTTGCTTGGAATGGGAAGCTCACTTTCCCACTGACTGTATACAGTGAAGCACTGCCCTCATTATGGCTGGCAGTCAGCCTAAATCAACAAAGGGCCTCACATCTGCCTTAGGATAAGCCAACACCATGGGATGGCCAAAAAAAGAGGTGGAAAAAAGCAGTTCTTGGGAACCGGCTGTGGCTCAATTGGTAGGGCTCTGGTTTACCACATGGGAGGCCCTGGGTTCAGTTCCCAGGGCCCCCTGGCGAAGGCAAGCTGCCGCCGCCCGGTGAGCTAACCCAGCAGTGGGAGATAAGCAGACACGGAAAAATGTAAAGCAAAAATGAACACAGCGAGCACAAACAGCAAGGGGGGGGGATATATAAATAAATAAAAATAAATCTTAAAAAAAAAGTTCTTTAAAATGATGTTGCCATGCCACCAAATAAACAGATCCTTCTACTTTTTAAATTTCTCCTTATAAAATCCCTAAGTCCCTTTTTATTGTTTAAGCTAGTGTTAAGCTGGATTTCCTATTGCGAAATATAATAATCTAGAAAGTAAAAAAGGAATCAAGAACCATAACAAATAGCTATGGAAAAGCTGATACATGGCAAGCACTGCCCTAAGTAGTGATCTTTATAACCCCAAGAGACAGGTATTATGATTCTTATTCTCTACCAAAGTGTGGAACTCTGAAGGCCATATGCAAAGTGTCATGACTGCAAATCTTACACTTCCAGTATGGCCTGTTTGTTGTCTAGATTGTGCAGAAAACAAACGTATAAAGCCTAGCTAGTCAGGCTCCCTCTTCTCCGCTACCCCCAATTTAATTTATAAATTAAATACAGATGATATTAATTTGGGCACAATTAGACTGGAACTTGACAGTTGATTAAGGGCTTCTTATATTTGTTTGGATTTTTAGTTTGTTTGAAGGTTTTATTTTGTTTTATTATTCTTTTGATTGCAGGTTTAATGGGAAAATGTAGTTTTCTAGGATTTGAATGCTCATTGCTTTTCCCCCCATCTCATTTATTGTAACCAAGGCATTTGACTCATTTGCAATAGATTACTTGGCAGAAAGTCAAACTATCTCTGGTTCTTTGCATACTTTGGGATTTGAAACAAATGCTTTGAAGATTTATTAATTAGGAATGAAGATCCTTTTTTCTCAGTGTACAATCAGGAGACCAAAGCCATATAATAATTTGAATAGGGAAAATTGAACATTAACAATTATTAACTAATAATGTGTGATGACCTATGAATGGGTAGATAGTGCAAAAGAATACCCTAGACCTCAGGGAAGGTACCCAACGCAGGAATAAATGTGGAAAAAGGCCATCCTCTCCAAGGCTGGGATTCAAACCATGTTGGAGAAGGTATGGTTAGAGCCCCTGGATGGTGGTTTTCTGGTTTGCTCAGGCCAGAGATGGTCCACAGACCTTGGGCAAGCAGTAAACACTCCTCCAAATTGCAGGTGGGTCAAGGCTGGGAAAGTGACTTCTGGGACACCTGTGCTAGGAAGCTGTCAACAGGAGTGCCGCTGATACTTGATGAGCAGCCACCCACACGGGCACCACTAAAACTTGATGGGGGTGAATGCCACAAGATGTATCCTATGCATGTGGCTGGCAGTCATGAGATAGGAACATGAAGAGGCAAATAGAAATCACCAGAACCAGGAAAAGGAGCCCTGCCCTTCTTGTAGTGCCACTCTAGCAACCTATACTGACAAAGCTTAACATCATGCTAACTGCAAAGGAGAAATATTTAAAGGTTCCATCCATCTCCATTTTTGCAGAGCACAGAGTGGTTTTCAAGTTGAGAGGCAATATATTTTTAACCAGTACACTTGAATACAAAAGATTCGTTTTCATTATATCCTATGTCAACATTCAACAATAACTTTCATTTAAATATATTACCTATGCTACTTAAAGGTAGATAAAGTAGGTGTTAACTATATAATGTCTTTTCAAATGTGAGCCTCACCAAAGCCTTGAGGCTCCCCAGATCCTCTTTAATCGATGCCTGAAATAGGTTAGATTTTTGTTTGTAACATAAAACTTTAGCTGCAATTAAAATGTAACTATCTCACGAAAAATAACGATTACACTGTTAACAGTCATTAAATCTTAAGGTAATTGAAGGCTCTAATGACAACTATTGATAAGGGGAATGAGGAGGTTTTGAGAACTTGAGCTGTGGGAGAGGTTACTGAAGAGTAAATGGGCTAAGAATAAAGAGGCTAGGAGTACAAAAGACAATTTGTCCACTTCTTAATTTTATCTTGTCTGATTTCATGGAGAAGAGGCAGGAGATAAGATTCTTGCTAAGGATAGTGGAGTTTTGGCAGAAATATGGTTATTGGGAACTTTATACATGAGTGGGTGGCTTCAATATTTTATATCTAAGTGAAATTATGAATGACTGAATGATAGTAGAAGACAGAAATGCCTCTAATGCATGGAGCAAGTTAAAGGAAGACTCTATGATGTCTAAGATGTCAACCACACCAATAATTTATTTTTCTATTTCTTGGCATAATTGAATTTCCCACACATGGACTTGTTTATGAGGAGATAAGACACCGGAGAAATTGAGAGAAGAAGAAGATGAAGCAAGGGTGAAGGTGGGAAGAGGAAGATTAGGGTAAAGATAATCACATGGAGGTGGACTCCATTCATTGTTCTAGAATTACTCCATGTATTTTGAGAGCAGAGAACATGGGTTGTTCATCACTTGTACTTTCATAGCACTTAGACTGTAGTACCTGTCTTGATAGCTGATCCGACAAGCTCTGATTCCACCCAATGCTAGGCATCTAACAGTTAATGGCATTTCCAGTATACGAAGGAATCTAGTATTGGGCTTTGAGATATGACCAATAACAGTATAATAGTTCTCCTCCATAAGAACTATCACTATTATTACTACCAAATAGATGGCCCTACAGGATGAGTTTATATTACAGAAGGAAGAATTTCTTATTTGGCACCATATGGTAAGAAAAACTCCCTCTAGCAACAAGACTCTTACTCAAGAACAAAAGACTAAAGTATTTGGAAATTCACTCTTGAACTGAGTT
>PVKH010038868.1:0-11259 GCA_004027955.1 Chaetophractus vellerosus | reverse complement strand
CATCTCGTTGCATCATCTCATTGCATCAGCTTGCCGTACCAACCTGTCACTTCTACCTTGATTCCAAGTAGCTCATATAAACTAATCACTCCCTGAAGTGCTGTTCCTGTTTCTCCAGACAAGGCTTGATTTTCTTCAAACTAGAATAACAAAAGTCTACCTAAATCATTATTTAAGTAGAAAAGTTCTGAGTTGATACTGAGCTGTAAGAAGAAATCAATTGAGGAAGCACATGACAACATGGAGGAACCTTGAGGACATATGGTGAGTGAAATAGGCCAGACACAAAGGGATGAATATTGTATGGTCTGGTATGAACTAAATATGATGAGTAGATTCATGAAGTTGGATTACGGTGTGTAGGTTGGTGGGAGACAGAATGTGGGTTGAGAAGGGGGAGCTGATGCTGGATGTATGTAGAATATTTAATAAGGTCAACTGTAAATATGTGGTAATGGATGGAGTTGATGGTAGCACATTATAATGAGTGTAACAAACACTAATGACTTACAGAAATCATGAGCTAAAGACTTTTGAATGTTTATACCATAAATAGATAGACTGTATACATTGAAGATAGGCTTAGAGTCATAAAAGAAGGAAGGACAGATTAATGACCATGAATATTTGTACATTAAGCAGACATGCAAAGAGAAACTTTAATAAGATTTTAGACAAATCTTACTGCATGATTAGATAGGGCCAACAGCTGTAGCTTTCTTATTTTGCAACAACTAGACTGCGTTCATCTCACATGCTGAAGGTTACACGCTTGATTGTTACTAAAGAGAAACCTAAAAATACAAACAGTTGCAAAAAAAGTGACCACTGCTCTCAAGACCCACAGGAACATTCTAGGTTCCTGTACTTCATGAGGCCACACAAGGCAGAACCCATCTCAAAAACACCACTTAATTCAGAGCTATTCAAAACAGCAACTGCTCCAAAAACTGAGTTAAATATAAAAACACAAGCCACAACGTTCAAAGGTAGAGGGAAAGTAGAGCGCTCTGAGGCTTCAAAATAAATGGCGTCTTCCACCCTCTTCCTCTCTGAATAAGAGTGTTTTTCTTACAAAAAAACAATGAGTCGGCAATATCACTTATTTATTGAAATAAACTTAGGAGGGAAGGAAAGGAAACACCAATAATGCACCTACTTTGTGCTTCTTTACACACATCATCTCCCTGAATTCTCATAACAACCCGGAGGAAACTGGGGTGTAGAGGTAAGTGACCTGCCCGAGTCCATCTAGCTGGGATTTAAATCTATGTCTAGTTCATGTCCATGGACAATAACAAACATGCTTACTCAAAAAAGTTTAAGCAAATAAGAGAGCACTTCAGTAACTGGTGATCCAGTTTTAAGATGTTATTTGAGGAATGGAGATTACACAACTTTGCTTGTCGTTTATTCCAACTCTTAATCACCCCTGTGGTCAAGAAAGTCTTTTTGGTCCTTTCTAATTATAATAGCACTTTACTTTGTTGTGAACCTATGTGTTTTAAATAATTTTAAAATAATTTACATTTTAATACTCAGTATAAAGTGTGGAACAGAGTTTGTATGAATTTAACAATGATCAAAATAAGTATGCAAAGGAGGAACTAAGTTTTAATTCCATTTTATAGTTAACTATATTAAGAAATGAGGTAAGAAAATATTCTAGTCCATAACCAAAGAGAATTCTGAGGCTAGATCCCTCATCTTCAGAACACAAAACTCCCCCAGATTCATCCTCTTTCGAATCAAGATTACTATTATCAAAGTAAATGTGCCTCCACGGAGTATTTCATAGTTGCTCATTAATCCAGTGAAACAAGTTTAAAACATCAATCCCTGACTTATCAGTTCAACAGTGACACAGCAGGCCTTGTAGAAAACATGTTGCTAAACTTGAGGCTTCAAGTTAAGAGGAGTTGAATGTAAAATTCCCCAGTATTTTTTAGACTCTTTTGAATCAGTATTTTAATATTCCTATTAATTTACACTTAAAGTTGAATTGCTAGAAAAAGTTTCATTAGACTAGAAAATATTTGTAAATGATTAAATACTTTACAAGAGTTTTAATTATTTCCTAGCTCTGTGGCTGACAAGCAATCCATAAATCCATAGTTTTAAGACATGGTGTTTTTCCTTACAATGAAACAAGACCTTGTCATTTAAGGCTATCCCTAGGCATAATGACATTGCCCTCAAAATATTACTTCTTTATTTTTCCAAATTCATTAAAAGGCAAAAGGAGATAAATAAAGCACTTCAAATTAGCAGTACTTTAAAATAGGCTATGAAAAAGTCATCTAAAGTATTTAACACAGCTTTCTGCCTCAGAGCTATTGCTCTGCCTCTACCTCCAACACACACAGAAACACACATACACACTCTCTCTCACAGCCTTCCTTTCCCCACCTGCCACTTCAGGCTCTTTATGTCTCAGCTTAAGTGTTACTTTTCCACATACCCCAAAGGCAAGGTATGGAACCCATATTAAAGTTCTCATTACACATTGCATTTTCCTTGGTTACACTAGTCACACCTCTAAGTAAATCACTGTCGTGGATAATATCTCTCTCCACAGTAAAACTATAAGCTCCATAAGATCAGGACTATCCCTGTCTTATTCATTCTTGTGTTCCATGCATTCAAAACTGTGCCTCAGTGAGGGGCTTATGTTAAATACATATATAAATATGAGAATTATAATACAAGCAAAATAATCATATGGATCTCAAATTGATTTTCTTAATTTCATGGAAAACAAGATACTTCAAAAAGAGACATCCTTACAGATTCAGCATTTGACAGAGTCAAAATTACCTCATTGTACCTGCTCTAAAAAGTCAACTATGTGTTTTTTGAGCACCTAGGTAGTATGTTCCAGGCAATATATATATGGAGTAAGATAAATTACCTATCAAAAAGGCAAATCAAAGGGAAAAACAAATCCAAAAAGTTTATTTCAATCTTGCATTGTTTTAAAATCTTTTTAAAAAATGAATAATAAAAGGCACAGAATGAAAAGTTTACCTTTATATTGTCCCACTATTTCAATTTGCTAATCAACTCTCCAGGCTGGCTACTGGAAAAAGCTGAACATAGAGGCTTCAGGTTCAAGAAGAATGGTAGGGGTTGGGGCCTGCGCATGTGCAGGTGCCTGAATGTGAACAGGGTGAGGAAAAGAAGCTCAAAATAGGAAGTGTTATCAGCCCACTGATTAATATTGCCATTAATATGGTATTACATGAAATAGAATTCTACATAAACAATAAAATGCTGCTACAATGTCAGGCTGATTATGGAAACTGTAGACAGAATTATTGAAATGTTAACCATTAGTACAAATAAGTTCACAACTGAATTATCAAATTTAGCACTCAATTATAAACTCCTCAAGGGCAAGTCTCGTCCTTCTTTGTATAGTCCTAGGTACTAGTGCATACTAAATACAAACCTTTGCTGACTGATTTTTTTTAATCAGGTGCACTCAGTTTTAAAGACCATAATAATTTTATAACCCCAGTTGGACATCTTATCTCACTGGTTAAAAAAAGAGAGATGGGTAGAAAAGATTCAAAATCTACTGTCATTAAATTCCCAACTCAAAGCACAGCTCCTCCCTGCCCCAATGGGGTACAAAATGGCTAAATGGGTTATGTTTATTAAACTTTTGTTCTAACTTTTTATTTATAGAATCAATGACTTATTTATATGAAAAATGTGTGTTTCTACACCTCCAGATATGATATAATCAAAACATACATCTTCTATTTCTAAAAATGGTTATGAGTAGCTTATTCGAAAGTGAAAGTTTTAACTACTTGCAGTGTTCCCCACAAAAACAAACTAAATTATTATGGACGTCCATCAAAACTTGAAATAAGAAACAATAATTAATACTTGATATTCGGAACAGAACCTATCTGAGTTGATACTCAAATAAAAAGAATCCTCCCAAATAGTGGAACTCAGTTTATTAAAATGGGCAGCATAAATGGGGGAATAGACTTCCAAGGAATCCCATGTGTGTGACTTTGCAACAATTATTCTACTCTGAAAACAATCTAGAATGCTATGAAAGTTGATTATATTATATGTGCATCCAACAGGACAGAAACATGTAGTCTTCTTAAAGAGGAGGTGTTTTACTTCACACAACAGCCATATTTCTAGCCACAAAGTTATATGTGTAATTATTTTTTTATACTGAGATCATTTAAACTTATACAGCTTATTAAAAACAATCATAGGAAGAAGTACCTAATGCAAAAAGTACCCACCCTTAAAAAAAAAAAAAAAAAAGACTTTCTTGGTAAAAGATTTTCACAGAGTGGGTTTTAAGTGAAGCATGCTTGCTGGTTACTAATTGTCTAGTTGTCTACAATAGAAAAGCCAAGGGCAAACACACCTATTTCATCAAACTTACTTTGAAATTAAAATAATAATCTATGTAGTCTTTTGACTCAAGACTTTGACATCAAAGAATTCAACGAATAAAATGTCATTCCTTTTATCAAAATAGGCATCCTTAGGAACACAATTGAAAGATTTACTCAAAATCACACAGAAGGGTGTATGGTTTATCCCATTAAATCAGTCACATTTTTATTAACTTATTATATCAAATAGTGTACACACAATAGCAAATGCCTACTTGGTGACCTTAAAATACCTCTCAAACTATATTACATTATTGCCAAATATTAGCAATCTATTTATATATTATCACTTTTCAATAGTATATTTTACTGGGACCTTTTGTATTGTTTAAAAAAGCAAATCTCCCAATACTAGACATGGATAAATACTGGATTAAAATCAAATACCTAGGCACTAGGAATACATAAAAGTTTGCCTACATTTGAAACTTCAATTCCCTTAAAACATTCACAAAACTCCACCACCGTTTCTAAAATCACACAAAAAAGCTTGTCACTGCATTAAAGTACCAGAAAATCAAATTTGCAGTTCAAAAAATTAGCAAAACATGTCGTTATCCCCAGTTAAACTTCTGTAGTAAGAAAGAGTGACAAAGCATAAAGAAGAGTGATTCAGCGAAAGCTGTATATTGAAATACCAACCCTTATAAAAATCCTAAAGGCATGTTTCATACTACACTTTTCCTTTTGTCATGTCAACAACTGTACTGCTTTGGAAAACCTTACCAAATAAGAGCAAATACAAAAAATCGGTTACTATAATTTACTAGGTCACTAAAGGACATAGCACAGAATTGAAATCTAGTTTAGAAAGTGTGCGTTTTTGTATTTAAGTTTTAAATTAATCTACCCTGATATGAGAATGCCCATAAATAACTTCATCTTGGATCGGAATCAACACAGTAATTATGGAATAAAAGGTCAATTCCTTCCCAAGCATCTTTTCTCTGGGACTTATGTATGACATGGCTCAGAAAGAAAAACCCAGAGGGGGAAGGGAAAGGAGCACCAGAACCACTGTAAACACATCCCGGTCTCTCAACACACACTTTCAATCCCATGTGTACTTTAGTGTCCTCTTTCCAGGCTGAGGATTTCCACGGGACAGTACAGGAATACCTTGGAAATGGTCCTAAAATCTGGAAGTTTCCCACTAATAGGGACTGAGGTAAGACCCGGCCCTCTCCCTTCCATGAATGGAAAAGTCACCAACGTCGCCCATCCTGTGGAGACCCTTGAAGGGAATCCCCAGACTCACTTTAACCCGGTTGTCCCCAAGAACCCAAGTTCCTAAAAGGCAAAAGCGACGACGAGGCAGGTTTTGGCGTTCTCGGGGTGTCCTAAATTAAACTCCTTCACTCCACACACAGACGCGAACGCGGGTGCGCCGGGGGTCTGTGCTGCTGGGCTGGGGGAGCCATTTACGGAGCGCCTCAGCGGCCAGCGGGGGAAGGCGCGCAGACACCGCTCGGCGGACGCGGCTCAGGGACGGCCGCTCGGCGGACGCAGCTCAGGGACGGCCGCTCGGCGGCCTGCACGGCGGCCGGTCTCTCTCCCCCGCCCGCCCGCCGACCCCGCCCCGGCCTCCCCGCACTCACCAGCCCTCGCGACCCCACCGCGGCCCAGGCCCCGCCGCTCGGCGCCCCCAGCCCGCCGGGCCCGCCTCCCACTTGCCTCAGCTCCAGCCGGGCCGCCGCCTCTGCTCGCCGCCTCCTCCTCCTCCTCCTCCTCCTCTTCCTCCTCTCCGGCCTCCAACCCCTGCGGCCCCCACCGCGCGCCCCGCCCACCCGGCCCGGCCGCGGCGGGCACGCGCACGGTGGGCCCGACGGACACGCTCACGCCGAGGCACGCAGGCACGCACGCCGCCCTCTGACAGCGCAGCGGCGGGGAGAAGAGCGGGTAGCACGAGCTTCGGCCTCGTTCTGCGTGCTGTTCTCTCGTGGGGCTCCTCGAGACGGGCTTTGTCAGGGGCCCTCTGAAGCCCTGCGGGGTTTTGGAGCCTGCGCTCCGGCAGGGACGCCTAGAGCTTCACGCTGCGCCTGAGGAGCAGGCCCCTGACAGGAAGTGTCCCTATCCTGGCTGTGGGAGCGACACCCACGTCTTGTGACTCCCGACGCAGCTCTCGCCCGGGGCTGTTCTGGGGGGTACCTGTGACCGCCGTCTGCGTGGGGCGCCAAGCTCAAGGCAGTGATCCCGCATGGGGTCCAGAATCCCGGGAACTGAGCATCCCTTGGGCCATGGTCCTGCCTGGCGTCTGAGCTTCTGGGACTGAGCTCACACTGGCCTGCTTCTCGAGGAACATATATCCTCCACGCAGGCTCTCATCCTCATAGGATAGCCCTTGGACAGCCGATTTGTCTACATGGGAAGGCAAAAGGTATCCAGCTGGAGAGAGGGCTTGAAGGCACTCTTGGACTTTACATAGGACTGAGGATTGAAGAAATATCCCATGTCCTTTCAAAGGATGGGGCCCCTGCCCTTGCTGCTACCATCCATCCTTGTCTAAGACCAAGCCACAGAAGGGACAGCGATTCAGAGTACTGGGTGGTGGGCATCCCTCAGTCCCCCTCCCCATTATTTCCCCCAATGCCCACACCCCTGGACTGTGAAAGAGCTATGATAAGAAGATGGCTTCAGTCCTAGCAGAGTGGATGTGGGCAGAGACAGGAAAACACATTTCTCCCCTCAACTGGTGTGCCTTGGGAAGGATAGGTTACAAATAACTTGCCATCCTATGGAGAAGTGACTTGCAGTCTTTGGGATTTTAAAGACCAGTACTTCTTTTTATTTTTTATTGAGGAATGAACTTCAATTTCTAACTTTTTATTGTGCCAAGAAAGAACATTAAAAATTGTATTACATTGGTGATTGAATTCATAAATGAAAGGAGTTTTTAACGCCATAATTACAAAATAATGGTCAGTCCTTTAAATGATTAAATTTGATTTTTTTAAAAAATCTATTTTTCTTATTTTGTGTAATTTGTTTGCAGATGGGTGCTGGTGCTCAATCCAGAGTTTGAGAGCCTCTGCCCAGAGAGCTGGACAGTAAGGACAGTGAGACAGGGTGAGCTTATGGGAGAAGGTGGGGGCTTGCTTACGCTCTGCTTTGCCCTGTATTCCCGGTCCTGGATTGAGTCACATACCCTTCCTTTGTCTCAGTTCCCTTCCAAGAAAATGAAGGGACCATGATAGATGAGGGGCTATTTTTGCTTTAAAACCCCATGATTTTGTGATTGTACTTATTGAAATTTGGGCTTTCCCTTTTACTAAGTTGCTTTGCTGACACTAGGTCACCCACTTCAAGCTGGGTCATTCCATTTGGAAACTCCACAGTCTCCTTTGCCCCTCAGTCTGATTCATTGTTCATAGCCAGGCAATTAAAAACAAACAGACAAAACCTTTTAGTCCCCTTTCTCCATGCCCTTCACATGATTCCCTAGTTTCCATCTTAGGCAAGGTGTTTACTCCAATTTGGATTTCTGCTGATGCCTAAATAGTCCTTCCTCCAGCATTTCCCATCTCTACCCCACCTTCAGCACAATTCTTACCAAGACTCACATTTCATATATATTTTTTAAGATTTATTTTATTTATTTATTTATTTCTCCCCACCCCTTTTTGTTTGCACTTGCTATGTCTGTTCATTGTGTGCTCATGTTCCTTTTAGGAGGCACCAGGAACTGAACCCAGGACCTCCCATGTAGGAAGGAGGCAGCTAATCACTTGAGCCACCTCCGTTCCCTGCTTTGTTGTGTCTCTCATTATGTTTCCCTCCTTGTGTCTCTTGTTGCATCATCTTCTTGCATCAGCTTGCTTTACCAGCCTGCTGTGTCAGCTTGCTGTCTTGCTCATCTTCTTTAGGAGGCTCTTGGAACCAAACCCAGGACCTCCCATGTGGTAGGCAGGAGCTCAGTCACTTGAGCCACATCCACCTTCTTCACATTTCATCTTGTTATTTCTTTGCTCAGAAATATGTATTGGTTATCAAGTGCCGAAGGGATAGTCTCAACCCCTGTCCTCAAAGTAAATCATTCTAGCCTGATTAGTTTCCTTTGTCCATCAAATACTATGCACAATACAACTCTGTGCCTGTGCTAATATGTTGATAGTACCTGAAGTTCCTCCCTCCTACTTGCACATGCCTAAGACTGTATCTTCCATGAAGGGTTTCCATAGCACATAGTGTTTATTTTTGGTCCTTCTATGTGCTGTACTTGGAATTGTTATCTATATTACAAATCTGTATGTCAGCTCAATGATTATTGTCCAAGCCCGTGGAAGCAAGTTTTGCACTGTTTTTGTATCCCTCCTCAGTATCTAGTGCACCACAAGGTACACTGCAGATTTTTAATGAATTTGTCATTTGAAAAGCAAAATGTGTACTTCTCTCACTTCATCCTATCCCCATTTTTAGTTTCTGTCCTATACTCTAACCCCTCAGAGAACCTCCTCTTTGTGCAATTTCAAGAGAATTAATCTGAACCTCCAGTTGTGAGCAGAATGAATGACAGAAATCACTAGTTTCTTCAAATATGCCCACCTCACTAATATACATGAATTTTGATGTAGATTTGTAAGCAAAGTTATCATGTGTGTGGTTTTACCACCAAGAGGAGTGACAAGGACCCTGGGATTAAAAGCAAAAAGGAGGAAAGGACAGTGCTAAGTTTGACCTATAGCAGAAATAGATATGCCTTAAAGAAGAGGACTTTGCCTCCTCTTGAAACGTCACCCTGTGGGCCACCTCACTCAGACAAGTTGAGAAAGGTTTAAGAACCTTAAGAATAAAATAACACCACAAATACAAGTCCAAAGTCTAGACAGCAAGCTAACTTACAAAAGAGAGAAGTTGTCAGAGGAAGCAAATTTAGCAACCAGACAAATCACTCTTTCCTTTGTTCAATGACAGGGCAAATAGTATCTATGTTCAAGTAGGTTTTCTTAACCAATTAGACTGGTCTGCATTCAGGTAGCCCAGGGGCCAAAATAATATATAAATTAGGACCTGAGTTTAAGTCAGGAGCTCTTAACCTTTTTTGTTTTACAGACCCTTTGCCAGTCAGCTGAAAACCATGGACCCTTACTAAGTCCACACTATACTGTGTATTATTTAATAAATATATCACACCCACAACAACATGTCCCCACAGGAAAAATGCTTTTGTGAATTTCAATTCAAGCTCATGGACCCCTTATTAAGAACCCCTGGTTTAAGTCATGTGCTAATTAAGGAAAGCAGCATTGGCCAGAGACAAGTGTAAATTGGTGGGGGATGATTTGCAGCTGTGAAGTCATGGGACAAAAAATTACCAGCTGGGACTGCGGTGGGAAATACCATTCCTCTTTTATGATTTGCTTCTAAGGAAAGAGCCAGTTTGAATAACCTAATTGTCAGAGCCTAGAATCTAATAGCTGTAATTGTATTTCCTATATAAATTCATTTGAAGTATAAAGAATATGACAATTACCATATAATTATATGGTAATTTAGAAACCTGCTAAGGATAATGTTCATAACCCCAAATCAACCTTGAAGTTTTATATGAAGAATCAAGGGAATTTGAACCAAGGTAGCTGGAATGTTAGAAAAGTAGAAGACCCAGGTTTTATCCTATACACCATAGACTTGTTATGGGACATTGTTGAAATTGGCTATCATGTGCATTTTAATGTTTCACAATTTGATTTATTACGATTAGATTTATTAATATAGTGCCCAGCATGCAGAATAGGCGCTCAGCTGATAGTCATTAAACAAATAAATTAATGAATGAATTCAAGTCCCAAAAAAGCTGTTACATTTCAGGTTGCTATCACAAAGTGGTACCAGTTTGTGAGTGAATAGGTAGTCTCCTCTCAGGTGTAGATAATGAATTGTCTATAACTATATATGTAATTTTGTTAAGCCAACAGCACATTTTGGGGGGTAATGTTTAATTTCTACTTATAAATTGCTCACTGTTCAAAAGAATTGTATATATATTAAATGCCTGGGAGAAACCATTTCTATTTTAACTAACCTGTGGCCTCATTATTCATTTCTGTACTCTTTCTTCAACCGCAGTGATAGCAAAGCCAAATACCTATGGCTAAAAAGCCATTTAGGTAACAAGATGTGCACTCAAAGGGGGTTGTTGAGGACAGCCATGCACATAGCTAATATGTTGTTACTTAGCTTTAGTCAGTAGCTGTTACCATACAAGAATGGAGAAATAGTGCCATTATATCTCCCACTTTTTAAAAGTTCTTGTATATCTAGGTAATTATATGGACATCACATACTTTTTTTCCAAATTTTTTGAAAACCTGTGTGAGGAAAAATACCACCACCAACAAAAAAGCCCACATCTTCAGCAACTCTTATTTTAGTGACTCATCCAAGAGATGATAAAATGGAAGTACATTATATACTTGTTTTCATGGGCAGCCTGATTTCCAAGCCATCTGAGTCCCACTTTCCTCCAGAGCTAGATTTCCTGGGCTCTAATGCTGGCTTAATTGTTTTCTAACCAGCAATCTTCAAGTAGGTTATTTAATCTTTCCAGGATTGGCACATAGACCCTAAATGGCCCCCATTGATCACTGCCTCCTATTATCCCAGCTTTGAGTGTAGACAGGACCTGCGACTTGCTTCTAACCAATGCAAAAGGTGTCACTTGCATGATTAAATGAAAAGGATCGTGACTTCCACCTTGCTGAAAGATGCTCTTTCTTGCTTTGATGAAGCAAGCGGCCATGTTGGGGAAGTCTGTATGGCAAGGAACTGAAGCCACCCACCACCAACAAGAAAAGAAGAGAGGTCTTCAAATCAACAGGCCAAG
>PVKH010038867.1:0-11262 GCA_004027955.1 Chaetophractus vellerosus | reverse complement strand
TAAAAAAAAAAAAAAAAAAATAAAATAAAATTAGTTAAAATTTTATCCACATATTTAGGGACTTTTTTGGACATCTACAAAGGTCACCTGAAAGAATAAAAATAATATAATGGTTTCTTAACTGACATTTGCTTTCTTAAATATTGGCATGAAATCTACACATCATCAATTGAACAACTATCCTCTCCATCTCTATCTGGCCCAGCAGAGCATCTGGTTGGTGAAGTATGGCACCATGAATAATCTTGCTTTTACCAGCTAAGCATTTCCTACTTGCTATTACAGACTAGCCATGCATCAGTATTTTCATCAAACTGTTTGCAATATATCTCATTCCATCGTTTGAATTTGGTTAAGCAGCCAGAAGAAACATCAAAATTGCCTTCCATTCTGAGTAAAGGTGATGAGGAAGACTTTGTTTCCTGTAAAACTCAATTCAGACACTGTTTCCTGGGCCCTAGGGCCTTGGCTGGTTGAAGAGAGTGGTAGCCTTATTTTATCAAGGTCCCTGGACTAGAATTTTATATAGTTTCTTAGCTTTTTTAAAATTTTTATTTTGAAATACTTTAAAACTTACAGGACAGTTAGAAAAAATAATACAAACTCCATACAGAAAAAATAGAATAAAAACAAATTAATACAATTTCTCAGCTAGATTTGAATGAGAACTCCAACATTTCCTTATGCCCCCAGACACCCGGTTCCACCAGTTTTAAAAATTTGCCACATTTGCTGTTATCATTCTGTATTTGTCTACTATCTATCTGTCTATCCATTTTCTGAACACTTGTGTATAGGTTATATATGACATATTCCTTAAACACTGCCATGTATATTTCCTAAGAACAAGATTCTCACATTACCACCTTTAAGTACAATTATCAAGTCCAAGAAATTTAACATTGATATGAAGTTTAGAGTCTATGTTCCAATTTTTTTCATATGTTCCAATAATATCCCTTTGAGCCTTTTTTCTTCCTTGCTAGATCCCATCCAGGAACATATATTGCAGTTAATTGTCATTGTCTCCTTAGTTGTTCTTTTTTTTTTTTTTTTTTTTGGTATTGTGGGAACACATATACAACATAAACTTTCCCATCTCAACCGCTCTCAAGCACACCAGTCAATGGGACTAATCACATTCAGTTTCACAGTATTGCAGTATCCTCACCACCTTCCATTAATAAAACTTTCCCATCTCCCCAAACAGAATCCCTACATGATTATGCGTTAACTCCCCATTCCCCCTGCCTTCCACTCCTGGCAATGGATGCTCCAATTTCTGTTTCTCTGAGCTTGCATTTTCTCAGTATTTCTTTGTAGTAACCATGGGACTTAAATTTAACATCCTAAATCTATAACATTAAACTCGAACTGAGAGACATAGAGCTTGCTGGAGTTTAGGCCTGATAACAGCTGAGCTCAGCAAAAATATCCAGGAATTTCTGCAGCTGTAATCCCAGAGGCTGTCCTGGTTCCTGAGTTCCCTGGATTTGAGTTTTTAGTTCTACTTTAGATTATATGAACTAGTCCAGTAATTTTCCAACAGATGTCTTTTGCTTAATTTAGCTAGAATTGGTTTTTGTGTTGCTTGCAAGTATAAACATTGCAAGATGTATTGAGGTCAATTTCATCTATTTTTATTCTCAATCTTTCTACCTTATGCCAGAGATTTTGTTAGTAATTAGAGATAGGGAGGTGAATGAGATGAACATGATTTCTGCCTTCATGGACCTTTCAGTTTAGCAGAGAAAACAGATATTCATAAATTAATTAAAGTATGGAAATGAAAGGGGTTCATTCATTCACTGAACAAATATTTATTGAGCACCTGTCATGTACCAGGCACTGTTCTAGGCCCTTGGAACATCAGTAAACAAAACTAAGATCTCTGCCCTTGTATTTTCTATCAAGGTATAAAAACAATAAATAATAGACATAGAAATACATAAATAAATAAGAATTTAGTAGGTGGCAAATGCTATGGGAAAAATTTAAAAGCAGATCAAAATGAATGGTATGTCAAAAGGACTAGAGGACATAGATAAATGTTAAGTTGGAGAAACTGAAAGATTAGAGCTGAAATATAGACAAGGCCAGTGGCTCAAAAGGAAGATGAAGAGGTTAGCCAAGCTAGATTGTTAAGGATTTTATAAGCCATTGAGGATTTTGAACTTTATCCTAAGGCAAGCTGAAGCCACTTAGGACTTTTAAGCCATAGAGTAACATGATCAGATTTGCATTTTAAATTTTTGGATAAGGGTCGTATTGAATAGGAGAGAATAAATAAGAGGCCCTTGCCTTAGTCTAAGTGACAAATGGTGGTGCACTTGACTGGCAAGTATGTCATGAATTACAGAATGGTAGCTGTGGGGAAAATGACTTTTCTGGAGGTTTTGACTTTCAGTTTCTCCTATCTAGAATAAATTAATGCCTATTCAGCTTTATCTTCTGTTCTTTGGGCTTTGATGCTATATAAAAACTATTTGAAATGTTGACCACCTTTACATTGGCTTCTTATCTACCAGATTTAATTATGCCTCATCTTTAGGAATAAAAATATAATCTATGGGTCTTTCAGAAACTATGGCAGCTACAGGACAGGAATTCCTTTTCACCTGGAAGTATATCTAGCAGCCAAATACCGCCATCCTCAAAGTCCCAGAAAATCAACACAAGGTGCAATCAAACCAAGTATACACAACTTTTCCCTAATTCTTGTATTCTTTTCTTTCCCAGTACGTTGGTCTAGAGGACAAAGGAGAAAACCACAAGCTCCCTTTACTACTCCCTCATTGAATCTAGATAAGGGGTTACATACAAAAGGAGACTTTTCAATTCCCTTATCATTCCTCCAAAAATTTCCCCTCTCATTCTTGAGGAAGTGGAAAAGGAAGAAAAGAGTATCAAGAACCACCTTTTGTGATGTTGAAAGCTGGTTCTCTGTATCCAATTAAATGTCCTTGATTCTGGAGAAAACTGCCTTTCCTAAGGAAGCTGGTGGGGGTAGTAGTTGGGAAGCAGGGTTTGAAAAGGACATGGTTTTTAATGGTTCTTATTGCAATATCTTATTATAAAAATGTACTTTTTAAACATGAGTTTCTGTCTTGTACTACTTTGTGTCTTGGAGTCTTTCCCTTGTGAATTATTTTGCATCTTGTTTGAGTGAACCATTTTAAAATTTATATCCTGTCCTACTTTTATTTCAAGAACTTTACTTAAAATATCTTTTTTTCCTCTTTGCTCTGCTCAGATATGCATGAACATTTTATGCATTTCACACTCTTTAAGATGGAGAAAATAATATGTTAATCTGAATAGTGGTAAAATCAGGGTGAGAACAAAGATTTCATTTTCAAACGAGCAGACAGTGCATTATCTTCCTATTGCTATCAGTTGTCTTCATTGTTAATATAACAGTCATACCAAAGACATGGGTTAATAAAACAAGACAGTAGGACTGAATCTGATGGAGGCTAGCATAATGGATGTTAGCTCCCTGAAGGCAAATACCTTGTTCTATTCCATTTTGTATCCCTACCCCACATAAGAAGGAGTCAGCAGGTACATAGTAGTTATTCAACATTGAAATTAATAATAAATAGGGGGGCTGGCTGTAGCTCAATTGGTAGGGTGCCAGTTTACCACATGGGAGGCCCCAGGTTCGGTTCCCGGGGCCTCCTTGAGCAGGCAGACCGCCTTGAAAAGGCAAGCCGCTATGGCAGGGCAAAGCCGCCATGGGCAGGGCAAGCCCCCGCGGGCAGGACAAGCCCCCCACGAGCAGAGCTGACTCGCCGGGTAGCTACAACGGGGGTGGGGGGGTGGGAGGGGGGAGGAGACAAGCAGTCACAGAAGAGCACAAAAATCAACACAGCAAGAACAAGCAGAAAGGGGGGATATATAATAAAAAATTTAATTTAATTTAATTTAATTTAATTTAAAAAGACTAAAAAAGTGATAATAAATAAGCATATCTAATACTGTATCTATTTTACTAAAAATCACACCAGGAATAGCCAAGGAAGAGATTTTGACTAGAAATGAGTGCCGGGTTTTGGGACTCTTGGGCTGTAGTGTGGACACACCCACGGAAACCCAGGAGGGAACTATGGGAGAGGACTAGAAATTAGAAAAGTGGTTCCCAGATTTGATCCGCATCAGAAGCTGCTGGAGCACTTCATAAAGCACAGAATGCTGGGCCTTAACCCCAGGATTTCTGATTTGGTAGATCTGGAGTGGGGTCGGAGAATTTGAATTTCTAAAAAAATTTTCTTGCAGGTGATGCTTTGGCTGCTGAACCAGGGGGTATCAATCACTGTGAAAACCACGGAATGAGCCCTTGAAAAGCTAGCCCACCTCAGCAGTTGCTATGTGATCTGCACAGGGAAGGCAGGATTTCTGAGATTTCTGAGAGTGGTACTTAGATCCTGTTACAGAATGGACAGCAGAATAGTTCTAAGGGCCTTGCTTCCTCCTGATCAACAGGACTGATGGCAAAAATCCTGGCAGGAAAATAACAGAGTGGCTTTAAGAGCTCAAGTAAGAGTTAAAACCAGCTGACAAAAATGAGGTGGAAGACGGAATGCATGGAATTGACTTGGTAATACTTTGAGCTGTTAACCTAATTTAGCAACGTCAGAACATGTACATATATCTAAGCTTATTTATATATAGCTTATTCCTCCAAATATCCTTACACTGCAAGGAAAGTTTAAGCCTTATAGCTGACTGTGCATGTGTAAATTTAAAATGGAGAAGGTGGAGAAAGGGCAGCCCAAGTAGAGCTGAAAGCCCATCCAACCTAGAGAAATGATTTAGGAGAAACCACACCCCCTTCCCACTCAATTAGTGCTACATCTCAGGTAAATGGCTTTAGAAAGTTTCTGAAAAAGTGGCAACAGATTCAGCAACCCAGAAGCATGGCAACATATGTCACCTTATTGCACTGAAATGGAAACTACCTGATACTGAAAAAGAAACTACCTAAAATTTAGAATTATGCTTCATTGTACTCAGCTAATTAGATTTCTTGCACTTTGAAACTTGAGTTTGAAGTTGTAGCATAATTATACATGTTTCTTCGAGATGAAGTTTATATAAGGGGACTTGACATTTATTTTTCTTTGCAGGATTTTATGGACCCGAGTGGGTTTTCTCAATTTGCCAACCAAAAGGAATAGGGGTATTAAATTAAAAAGAGCTATGTCTAAAAAACATACTACGTTTGGAGACCAAATGGTTAAATGATCATTTTCAATTGATTTGATTTTTGTTAATTCGAAAAAAAAAAAAAAATCTCCTTAGTGATCCTTTCAAGGGAAAGCGATAGCTCAGCTCATGTATAAAAGGCTACATAAAAATGACTCTGGAGACCTTGACTACACATTCAGCTCAGCGCTTCATTGCTCCCATTCCTATTACAGGTACATGTGACAGCGCTGCAGCTATGAGTGGAATTTTAAAGAGGAAGTTTGAAGAAGTTGACGGCTCCTCACCCTGCTCCTCTGTGCGGGAATCAGATGATGAAGTTTCCAGCAGTGAAAGTGCTGACAGTGGGGACAGTGTCAATCCATCCACTTCTAATCACTTTACCCGTGAGTACTGAAAACATACCTGAAGCTGATTGTCTGAGTCTACAGCGAAAATAATTGTGTCATCTTGGTCATTTTTTTTTCCTTATTGCTACTTACGTGTTTTTTTTTTTTTTAATTTCCCAAATGATCTTAACAAAAGCTATTTCCTAAAACTGAAATATTTTTGAGGCAAATAAGTGGATTCCTTTCTTAGGATTACTTTTGGCAGTGGATTATTTGATTGTGTTAACCAAATGACTCCATGAAAAATAATATTATTATTATTTTTCCAAGGGTAGGCCCATGTTATGTGAATAGATGGAGAAAGGCAGGGTTGGGAGTAAATCCAGGCTCAAAAAAAATTCATCCATCAATAAGTGAGATGGCATTCTATGGGAAAAAGTGGGATGTGTTTAAAAGTGGAAGTTCAAGGTTATGAAGAGAAAAAGCTTAGCTAGCCATGCATTACGGAGAGATGAGAACGCAGCAAAACTCCCCCATAAATGCAAGTATGACCTCTTTCTTCCTCATCCCTTTGTTGTCACGTCCCCAAGAATAGGATTTAAAACCAATTAAGAAATAAAAAAGATGTATGTTTTCTCTTTGATTCTTTTTTCTGCCACACCGTCACGTCAGCCATTTCTGTCAGGTAAGGTCTTACGAGGTTTGAAGGACTAATGAGAAAACTTAAGGTAATATACTCTACAAGCTAAGGGAAACTAACTAGAAAAGCTAAAAATTTTTTCTTGAATTTATATTTCCTAAACAGGAAGATTTTCATGTATCATGATATCACGATAGATAGCTAGTCTTGGTTTACCTATTTCCCAATTAAGTAGTTGATTTTATTAATGTATCATCTCACAAAGTAGAAATTATTTAGGGACAACACAGATAGCCAGAGGAATTGGCCACATCTGTAAGAGTCAATTAGGAACTCAATAAAATTGTTGAACATGAAATAAATATACTAAAATCAACAGCATGTGTTTAAAGCAAAATTCACTAGACAGTATAAGGAACAGGCAATCACGATTATTATATCAGGAAAAAATCATAAAATATCCAGTGACAAAGTTAATATGTGATGTAGGTGATCTACAAATGGATTTACATATATCATGATGATATGAAATGAGCTTATGCTTTTGATTCAAAAGAAGATATATGTTTATTTGGTCTTAAAACTAGTAGTGATAAATAACAACATCATCTAACTGGGTTTTGTGAAGATCAAACAGAGCAAGTGAGATAATACACGTGAAAAAACTTTGTAAATTGTCAAGTGCTAAGCACGTTATATGAATAATTATGATCATATCTAACATTTATTGGATGCATGTTATGCTTCAAGAGTTCCTGCTACTTATAGCAATCTTGAAAGTAATTCTGTTTCAGTTTACAGAGGAAATAACTGATGTTCAGAGAGCTTAAACATCTTTTCCAAGAGCACACAGGTTTTGGACCAAGATATGTATACATGTCCCACTCCATTGATTCCACCTTTTCCCTTATCTCATTCTTCCTCTTAATTATATAATACTGGGCATAGCTTTAAAATGTTATTTATTGTGAGCTATAAAAGAAAAATTAGTGAAGGGACAGGTTGTTTCTTAATTTATGCATATAAGAGTATAATATCAATACAATCTTCAACTGGATTTTATTAGAAGGGGATAGAATAATAAAAAATCTTTTTGGAAAAATAAATTAATAAGAATAAAGGGATATTTTTTAAAAGAAGTCATAAATATTGAAAAGCCATTCCAGATATCAAATCATAGTAGAAGACAATATAACTTAAGCTTCTGGTACTGTGCTAAATCTAGGAATTTATAAAAATATTATATATAAAAATATTCTATATATGAGAATTTAATAAATATGAGAAAATTGGCATTAGATAACAATGGGATATGGAAAGATTATTTAATAAATGGTTTTAGTATATGTCATTAGCAAATTTGTAAAATAAGTAATTTAGATCTACACATAATGCCATATGCCAAAATACATTCCATATTGATTAAATAGATAAATGTTTTTTAAATCAAATCATAGGAGAAGATGCAAATTTGTCAGATATTTGGTGGGATTACTATATGAGCTTTGAAGGAAGAGAAAATAATCACATAGGAAAATACTTAATGATGTAAAAATATTTAAACTAATCTGCTACAAAAACAAAGCCCAAAATAAAAGGAAAATGATCTATATTGGGAATAGCTTTTTGCAGTTAATATGGGATAGGGCTATATTCTGGATAGAGTATTAGAAAACACAAGTAAATTTTTTAGATAAACATTGAGACCCTCCCACCAAGGTAATTCACATTCTGGGAGATGTGACTAGCAAATATTTTTAAGTACTTAATATCAATAGCAATAAAATTGCAAATTAAAACAATACTAATGAGGTCCCGTGTCATTTCTGTGAAATTAGACCTCCTTTCGCCAATAAAAATTACTGATACATAAGTATTGGTGAAAGTCACTGTACAAATTGTAGGTACATCATTGCTATTAATAGCAGTGAAATTTAGAAAGCATTTGGCAATATGTTTAAGAGCCATAAACATATTCATATCTAAAAGTGTGTAACTGAGAGAATTTATCTGAAGGGGGAAACAAAAAACAAGGGAAAACTGCATAAATGAAAATATTGGTGACCTATGGTAGTATAAAAACATGGAGATGGGAGGGGGGATTTATGTCCATGAGTGGGGAAATATCCATTAAGTTATGATAACTCATACAATATTTTCGTGATAGTTATGAAGACTTTATGGGAAATATGCAAAAAAATTATCTCATATTAAATAAGAAAACTGAACATAAAATCTTACCTGAGCTTTCAGGTAAAGTCTTCATGCATAAGAGCAAATAATAACAGAGTACCCTGAAAAACTAAAATTAGTTTGGTTTGTTGAGTTATTAGAATGATGGATGAACTTTTATATTTGATTTTTATTTGTGTTAATATTATGTGTTGCTGCAACAAATACATTTTAAATTTAAACACGTAAAAAGTGATAACTGTAGTTCAGATTGTGATATGTACATAATACAGCAGATTGAAATTGCATTAGCTAAATTATACAATACTTCAACTAGCTAGCAAAGACTTTTTTTATGAGTTGCATAAAACAGAGAATATTTTCCCATTAAATAAAATAGACATATTTTATGCTATCCAAGAAGTTATTGAAAGGTTTCAGCTCATCATTTAATGTCAGTGGCAACTGGCAATGGATAATTTACTAAAAGATTTAACTTCATATTAAATGAAATCTAGCAGAGATTTTTATAATTTTTTTAAGGTAATTAAATAAGTGATTTAATTTAAAAGTACCCTTTTCACTTAATAGTTTGCTTTGTTCTCTATATTCACATGGTGGAAAGGGAGATAAATTTGGAGAAATAAAAAAAGAATCAAGAGACAAAACTTTTGCCTAGAACATTTTTTTGTGTCAGAGATCTGAGCATATTAACCAGTATGAGAGGAGTAGTTAAGAGGATTTCTTAATTCTAGAAATGTATTTCAGATTATTTCCTAGTCTAAATTTTGATATACAAATTTGTTACTTCATCTAGCTAAAGAGTTTTTATTTATCTGTAGGGATCCAATGTACATTATTTCATGTGAATCTATGATCATAAACTTTTATAAATGTTATGATTGCTGTAAATTCTATTCTTTAATCCATTTTTCTACCTTCAAGAATAAAATGATTATCTGTCTTAGAATAAAGAACAATTTTTGAAAACTATTGAATGTGGGTACCATTAGAAAACCAAATTTAGTTGCACATTGAGATTCTTTGAAATATGGTTGGCCTTATTATTTAATTCTTAGTTGTCTAGGGTTTATCTCTCCAATTTACGCTATTCCATATAGTCAGTACTATATAAGCACTAACATAATGTGTAACATAACATTTTGTTATAATTAAAAATATAGAAATTGATGAAATTGGTGTATGTCACAGCTAGGGTTGTAGAAAATGCCATGCTATTTTAAGCTTTCTGTTAAAAATTTAATCTATAACACATCTCATTATGATGGGGAAAAAAGCTTCAAAATATAAATCAGTAAAGGCATTATGCCTTTTTCCTTTGACTTCTGAGTTTTGCTAGGCAACTAGCATTCTTACCAGCTGTCAACCAAGGTCATATCTTGTACTTCCCTTGAGATGGAAGCAGCTGGATTCTGTATTGCTGTGGAACGCTTTGTTTCATCAAATCCCTATGGCTCTTTCGCTAATCAGCCTGTACTTGAGTACTGTCAAAAAGGAGAGTTACAGAGAAGCTAGAGAGGAATGAATGTTTTTCTGCCCTCTCAAGGTTTTTGGCGTTTCACCAGAGTAATGAGATGCTGTGTGATGAAATATCCTCCCCAAAGGAACAGATTACTTTCCCTGAAACAGAATGGTTTTACAAATAAATGTACAATATTTCGATTTAGGAAGTGAAAATATCAAGAAGTAAAAAGATAGACATTCTAAATTGCACATGCAAAATGTAAGAACTTATATCATTGATGTGGAGGCAGTAGCCATTGGAGGTTTCGAGGGCAGGGAAAGGGAAAAACAGGTGTAAATATGGTGACCTTTTTCAGGACTTGGGAATTATCCTGAATGACATTGCAACGACAGATACAGGCCATTATATATCTTGCCATAAACTACAAAATTGTACAGGAGAGAGTGTAAACTACAATGTAAACTATAGCCCATGCTTAGTGGCAGTGCTCCAAAATGTGTTCATCAATTGTAACAAATATACCACACTAATGAAGGATGATGTTAATGTGAAAAAATGTGAGAGATGTAGGGAGCAGGGCATGTGGGAATCCCCTTTATTTTTTATGTAACATTTATGTAATCTAAGTATCTTTAAAAAAAAATTAAAAGTATATTAAAAAAATAAATTGCACATGCAAGCAGGTAGTGGATGTCTTACATAGAGATAAGATTTTCGTATTTACAAAACACTTTCATGTTCTGGAGTTCATTTGATATATTTTTAAAAAGTGTGAGTAGGAACCATTATTATACCAATTTTATAAATATAGATATTAAAGTTCAAGACGTGTTCATAACTAATGTAAGAGCTGAGATTAAAATCTGTCTCTCCCTTTTCTTCTTCCCTCCATCCTTTCTTACCTCCCTTTTCTCTCTGAATAGCAGGGCATAAATGTGCTACCATGTGCACCCAAGTTAGCCTTTTTCCAATGTCATTTCCCTCCAATTGACTCCACATTTCACAATGGGTTTGGAGGTAAAGAAACAATGGAAAACAGATTTTTGACATGAAACTTTACTAGCAGTATGACTGAAACATGTTGTTCTATTTACCAAGCAGTTACAATGCTTTGAAGATTTAGATTCAGTTTTGACAAATACAGTGTTCTCCATGGCTCTTTGCTAGGTGCTTTCAGATATGTCAAAGTCATAAACTCAAAGTAGTAAATAAGATTTGGAGAGATGATGACAGAGTATGTCTAGCCAGCATTATGGTATTAGTTTGAGAACTTATTGGAACAAAGACAATTGTAGCAATCTTCTCCCCTCCCCCAGATCAGTGATTCCCCAAACAATGGAGGGGTGTTCAGGCAGAGGTTGAACACAGGGGTTTTAAGGGAAGAATTTGATTGAGCAGGAGGTAGGACCACATGACCTTCAAAAGCT
>PVKH010038866.1:0-11239 GCA_004027955.1 Chaetophractus vellerosus | reverse complement strand
TCTTATTGTCTCTCTTCTGTGTCTCTTTTTGTTGCGTCATCTTGCTGCACCAGCTTTCACTTCAGGCAAGCACTCCATGTAGGCCAGCGCTCTGCGTGGGTCAGCTCTCCACATGGGCCAGCTTGTCTTCACCAGGATGCCCCAGGAATCGAACCCTGGACCTCCTATATGGTAGATGGGAGCCCAATCACTTGAACCACATCTGCTTCCCTTCCTTGAGTTCTTTTATGCTGTTGGTTAACTCTAGGAAGAGATTGTGGTAGACCTGCTGGGTTTGGGTATAAACTGCCAACCCAGGTCCCACAGCAGTGGTTATGCTTCAAAGCCTAGTTGAAGGTTCAGTCCTCCATAAAGCCCTTGCATTTGCTTCTTCTAGTCACCTGGGAACAAGTACAGACCTTGAACCACTTTAAATTCTTAATTTGAATTTTATTGAGTCACTAGGTAGTGTTAATTTGGGTTAAAAACCACTTGAGGGGTGGCTTGTGGTTACAGATTCATATGGAATTTTTTTTTTCTCCATTTATAGCCTGGGTTCAAGATTTTCCTCTGTAGATGGGCCCTGCCCTTTGTTCCCTATCCCCTACTCCTTAGAAGGCCACAAAAACAAAAGCTCAACTTAACCACTATCTAAGGCAAATAGCTTCAAAATGTAAACTGCCTTTAGTGCTTCACTTACCTTTTGAGGGTCCCTGTTTTACTTAGGTTTTGGTCTTGGGATATTCCTTTCTTACTTGCCAACATATTGATGCATTTGAAAAGATATTTGTTCTTTTCTAGCCAACATTTTTAGGTGTTTATTGTGGGACATTCTGGATCCATCATAGCAAGAAACAGTAGTTAGGGTTGAATTTTATTAAATTCATACACACACAGATGTATATATACAATTATATTGCTAATAAAATGTTTCAAATTTAGTATAACTTGTTTGCGATATTAAAATTAGTAGATAATAAATATACCTTCCAGGATGGCATTTAGATCCATAATTGCAGCTTTTTGCCCCCCACTAAGACCTTCAAGAAGTTTTTTATTAAAGAAAAGAAAATGATTGAATAATCCAAATTAGCCTGGGCAAGAAAACTAACTACTGCCTAAACTGAAATATTTGAGTCATGAGCCTTGTGCCACTTTGGTTTATCTGAAGCCAAAAGGTTCAGAATCCTTATTCAATTAACCATGTTGTTTGGGAGGGTCTGCTTGCCCTGAATAAGAGCTACCTGATGATGAGTAAGAGGTATCTGTGACACACAAGTTCAGACCTTGCAATTCTGTTTTTGTTGTTTGAACTTTCTTCACTGTTGTAGCTAAGGATCCGGCATGGAATTTAAACACTTGTGTGGTAATTCCATTCCTTCAGCCATTGTGTTGTTAAGCTCTAGCTAACGAACTTTTAACACTCACTGCATGTAAGGCAAGACTCAGAAAATAGCAGCAATCAATAGTTCTGGTTTTACAATTAAAACCATATTATTTATATGTCTTTAGGAAAGTAAGGTGCTCTTGCCTGTCTAGTCCAACTGCTCCCCAAAAAGTAGCCTTCATAATATGTATGAAAACTAAAATAAATAAGCCAAGGAGCACCTAAGAAAGTTTAAACTGAGGAATTATTTTCATTTCAAAAGTCACACCTAACTGTAGCAGAAACTTCAAAAAAAACAAAAACAAAAACAAAACAAATACCTGTTTTAAAACTTGGGAACTTTGCCTAAAATAGAGGAACCAAAATTACATAACATTTGAGAAGGGGAGCACTGTGAAAGGCACTGGTCAAGTATTCTTTGTCTCTTGTGATCTATTAATTCCATGCCAATTATTTTTGTTGCTTAGGGAGATTCTCTTGATATGTCACAAGCTCATATAGATCATGTACACATTGGCTTGCCAAAGACAAGTTTTTATTTAAAATTTTATGCTTCATTTTGTTTTAAACATACTGTTTTGAATTCAAAACCAGGTAGCTGCAAGATAGGACACTGAATTTCTTCTCTAACTCATAAAAGAGCTGTGAAGATAATTCTGGGGGAGGCAATTCACATACAGTTTGAGCAATGATATAATTTGGCATAATACATATCAATGTTATTGCTTTGAAAAATAACACTTGATTAAATGTGTACACTGATTATTAAGTTCTTATTACTTCACTGTCTTACCTCTTTCCAAAATTAGATATATATTTTTTTGCGTCTTATTTTCTTAAGCTGTGGTCATATTATAAAGAGTAATTGAATACTTTAGGTAACAGAGGAGATTGAATATGTAATCTTGTATATCAAAAAGTAGTGAGAAAATACTTGATATCAGAAGTTTCCTTCCAATTAACAGCTCAATTATATAAAAATAGTCGCTTTGTTTCTGCATTTATAAAATTGCAACAATTTTTTCAAGAAATAGCTATATTGCAAACAGTTGTAAATTTGCAGCTATTATTGTAAGGCACAGAAAGATATCACAGTGACTTTTTCATTTCTATAATCAAAGTGTGGAAAATGTGTATATGTGTGAAAAAAAATATATATATACATACTTTTAAAAAAGTTTTAGAAAAGTCATCTGCTTCAAGTTATATATTACATTTATCTGGGCTCATTTTTTATATTTTTAAATAGACAGTTGCCCAAATCATTTATAGAAATTCTGAACCACATAATTTTGTTTTCTTATGTATGGCAAAAAAACTGATAAAAGTGATTCCCATTCATAGCAAACCAATACCTTAGACTCTTTTCTCCAAGTACTCTCTCCCTTTTCAGTTCCTACCCTGTAGTTTCATTCTTTAGTTCAGTTGTCATTTTCAATCCCCTACTTAATCAATCCATCTTCACTTGTTTAAATCCAATTCATCCTTCTACATGCCACCTACATGAAGCTTTCCCTAATTCCCCTCCCCCAGCCCACACCACGTTGGGGTTAATCTCTCTTCTGGGTGTCTTATAACTTTTTCTTCATCTATTAGGGCAGGTATTAAGTTTCCTCTTGTTTCAGTGTCCATGTACTATCTTCCATTAGAATTCAAGCTTCTGGAGATCAGAGATTTGTTCTTGTTCATATTTCTTGCACAAGGTAAATACTTGATATATAATCATTGTTGTTTAATGATGAAACCTAATTTTTCAAGCTCAAGTTTTATTTTATAAACACTTGTCTGACCTGCTTTTAAAAAGTATATAGCATGAAAAAAATTAAAAATTGAGCATTCTTTCCTAAACAGAGGCATTAAAATATACTATTATTATGTCAAATTATCCAAGTTGCCAGGTAAAACATTGTGTTTGCCTGAAGACTTTAGCTTTTTAACCACAATGAATTTCAAGTGGAGGGTGGTTTGCTTTGGTTTGGTATTTTTAATCAGAATGTCTTTTTTTGCAATTAGATTTTGGTCTCATATAAGAGTCCAAAGTTTGAAATTTTACTGTATGGTAAAGTGTAGAACTGTGTTTATTTTTTTGACTGCAAAATTTTTCAGACAAGCTCCCTCTTGACCACTTAAATCCTTGTTGAACAACAGCAATAACTAAATTGCTTTCTGGAACCAAATGTGTCCAAATTCAGACAAAGAGAGGAAGATTGTAAGCAGTGTATAGACCAATGTGATACATTTGGGTGCCCTCTAATGTTGCTCCAATCTACTTTAACTCATGATTTCAAATGCAGTGGTCCGTCCCCCATTTCCTAACAGTAACCAAATTTTTCTAATTTCTAATTACTTTGATATGATTTCTTAAGATTTTGCTTTCTGGTTATATATTACTCTTTTAATCCTAAACTGTATTTTAAGACATTTGAGGTAAAAAATAAATTGTATATGAACATTAGCCACCAAGCCACAGATTATGAATTTGGCATATTCTTCTGACATGTCAAAAATTAATATGTAGTTACTAATTTTATTTTGCCTCTACTTCATTCACTGATTTCCATCATGTAGCTTGTTAAATGAAAATCCTAAAGCTTAAAAAATACATTCTTCAATATGTAGGTGAGTTGTATCAAAGGCTTTCTGAAACTCTCTAACATCTAATAGTCACAGCATTCTACTTGTATGATCACAGCATTAACACACTGAAAACCTTTAAGTCCCATAAAGAAGAGTCTCATACATCTGTCCTGGCTATGTCTAATGAAATTACATTTTTCAATATTCTATGTCCTTCTTCTAAATTGCTTTTAGTATGTACCTCATACACAGGTAACTACCTCGGTTATAATTGACTGCTGGTAGAGTGATTCACTTTCAATAACATTATTTTGTTTGTAATTTTCTAGGAAATATAACTTCTTTACTGACCAAGGAACAGTAAACCAAAACTGCCAACATTGTTTATCATGTTGAAAAATTTAAATCATCTTAATGAACAGTGTTCAAATGCTGGCATATGACCAAATTAGTCATTGTCTTTATCTTGAAGTAGCAAAAAGGTTAAAGCACTACCTGTGTTCAGACTTAATTTTTCTTGAAATTTCATCAGAAAATAAAGGAAAATGCTATTGATTCTTAGATTTTGTCTTAAACATCTGAAGTTCTCTTAGCTAATAGTTTTTTTACTTAGAATTTTATATCTTTGCTCCTAAGATCTCCAGTCTCTTTGAAAGCAGTTAATTAAAAGACACAGTCCCCTTATAGGATGCTTCACATTTGGGTAAATTGAGGATAGAGGAATTGAAGAACTTTTCTAATGTGACCTAAACAGGCATTTTCAGAGCTAGAAGTACAAATGAGTATCCATCCCTAAGCTTTTTAATTTGCCAGCCATGCTGCTTCCCTATCTGTTGTTAAAAGCTGAATCTTGTGCCGTTATGGTTAATGTTTTGACAAATTTTATCATAAACCTTGCTGTTGCAAATTTACCTTGAGCCAAAACTTAACATGTAAGCTCAGAAAGAGTTTTTATTGGTGGTGATCAGAAAGGAAAATAAATAAATTATGCTCCTTTGATTGATAGGAGTATAGAGTTTTAACTCTTTAAAAATTACACATTACTTGAAATTTGGGAGAAATTCTCATTCTCTCTGTTCAGGGCTTCTTGATTTGTCAATAAAACCATGCATAAACACTTTTGTGGATATCACAAAGGAAAATATACCAAAAGAAATATATATGTCTTATATGCTTACTGAATTTTAGAACCAAAATATTATCCCTAATTTTTTATGAAATGAAAAGATCCTTTGCCTAAGAATATGGAGTCAAGAAATTATACCCACAAGAGGTGGATCAAGTGACTCAAAAGCCATGGAATAGCCACTTTATTTCCAAATAATTTATTAGAATTTTTTTCAGTTAGACCCTATTTTATGGTGCCTGTCATTTATTATTTTATAACTACTTTGAGTATTTTATTAACAATACTCCAATCGTTGCTATTCCTAACAGCCTGCAGATCTAGATTTTTTTCTTTCTTAAACATCTTCAATGACCATGACCATTAATATTTACTCATAAATGCATTTGTACACAGGCCCAACCACAGCACATCAGGGAATAAAAAAAGTGTTGTTACCCAGTTCTTTACCCTAGAATAAATCAAATCAACAAATATTTATTGAATGTCTACTGTGTGCAAATAGTCCTAGACTGGTCAGCTTTTAAAAGCCATCCAACTTTTCACATTTATTTCTAGCATTGCAGAAGCCACTTCTACAGCCCTTAAGATGACAAAGCATATGAAGACCCTGCAATTACTTGGGGATAATGCAAAACAAGGAAGAGAAGGGTGAAGAGATGAGAAAGATTGACTTAAAATATCTTCAGTGGACTGCATCATGTATGTATGTGTGTCTGCACATGTGTGTGTTTATGAGTTTATGTGTATGCATGGATATTTTGTGTTTGTGTATACATACTAAGGGAAGAATGAGTGAATTTGGAGGAAAAAGACTTAAAGAGATATAGGAATGAGTATGCAGAAAAGCAAAAATCCAGTTTTGCTTTTCAAATAGGCTTGCCTACTGTTGTTAAGACCTTCACAAAAACAAGATGTATCATGTTATAATAAAAAGATCACTCAACTTAGAATCAGGAGCCTCAAATTTTAAGACCTGGTTTGCTCAAATGTCTATTATGAGATAAGCTCAACACTCAAAAGATGTATTATTTTTAAAAGTGATTTCTACATTTTTAACTATAGAAAATTGTCATAGGAGCCTAACTAAAAAGTTAATTTTATCATAAATAAGAGAACCTACTTTAAAGCTCATTTTAAAAATTCTAATTGTAATTAGAAACTAAGTAAAAATTAACAGTAAGAGACAAAAACGTGCACTTTATTAATGTACATGTTTCTATGCATTTCATTTTGTCAATCTGTAAATTGGTTAAATGTTAAATGGTTAAAATGCAAAATAGACAAAAGGACAAATATTGTATGATCTCACTGATATGAAATAATTAGAATAAGCAAACTCATAAAGTTAGAATCTAGAATATAGGTTACATGGGGATGAGGTGGGGATAGGGAATGAAAAGTTAAGGCTTAAAATGTACAGCGTTCCTATTTGGAATGATGAAAAGTTTTGGTAATGGATGGTGGTGATGGTAGCACAACACTGTGAATACAACAGCACTGAAGTATATGTCTGAATGTTATTAAAAGGAGAAATGTTAGATTGTCCAAATGGTAACAGAATAATTTTTTTAAATCCATGGAACTACACTACACAAATGGACTATAGTTAAGAGTACAATGTGCTATCATCAATTGAAACAAATGTTCCACACCAATGCAAGTTGTTAATAATAGGAATCCTGTATTTTATGTATGATTGTTCTGTGAAACAACAACTTCTCTAATAAAAAAAAGTGTTTTTTTTTTTGTAAAATGGTAAAATATACTCTGTATCCACAGCAAATTATTAAATGTATTTCCTTAGTGAGGTATAAAGGGAGGCAGGTGATGATTTCCAGCTTGGCAAAAAGAAATTAATCCTGACTACTTTGCATAGAACTCATTGGAGATAATGTCATTGACATTCTCGTGGTAAATGTTTGTTGCTGATTTTAAAATATTGGTTTAGGAGAATTAATTTCTAAATATTCATTTTTGCCTCCTATTTATATGCTAAGTTTAATTTCTAATGAAGTCAAAACAGTAAATAACCTTTAAAAGCAGCAGCTTTTGTTTATCCTAAAGTGCCTAAAACTAACTCCTCAATTTTTGTATGGAACAAAACTGTGATGGTTCTATTATAATTCAAAGTTTATGCTTCTGTTAAGAAACTATTGGTTATTAAGAACACCTTGAAGCACAGGTATCTTCTTGTATTGCTATTTTGAATTATTTTAATTATTCGGTCCTTTGCTTATCTGGTTGTTATTTATTTTCAAAGTAAACCCCACATTTTCTTTAGTAAATTTTGGATTTCTTCTCAGGTACAGTCTTTCTCGTCTAGGTCAACCCTCCTATTGGCCTTCTTTAACACTATAAGGACTTTCAATGTGTGATCATTTACATTGATTTCATTTCTTTCATTTATTTTCTTCCTATGTTGTAATTAATTCTGAATAAAATTTCATTTAGGTGATCCAGATCTAAAGCATATGTTCATAAAGAAATATGATCTTTCGAGTTTTTTCCAATTCCCACTTCATCTTTTCTCCTTCTTTGACTAGAATTTCCATTACTAAGCCCCTGTCATCTATGACCTAGCCTGGATTCACCTGCCCCCTTGTGGTGTTCCTTTCTGAACAGTTAATTGATTTCTGAAATTTGGATTTGGTATTACAAAGCCTAAGAAGAGAAACCTCATTACCCTTGACTAGCAGTCTAGAGTCAGAAAAGTTCTCTTCTGTTGGCCATTGGCTAACATTAAAAAAAAAAAAAAGGAGTTTATTTGTTTTGTTTAATTCAGTGCAGAAAAACGAAATTGGTCACTGTAATGAAATGATTACCTTGGAATAAATGATGATATAATACTTGATTTTGCTAGTATTAGTGGCCTGCAGATTGATAAAGATGTTTTTCAAAAATTCTTGTAAGCAACATAAACTCAAGTTTATTCTATGTCTGTATCTTTTTTAGTGTGTGGAGGTAGGGGGGGGAATACTATTCTATTTTATTGAAATTTTAAATAAATTCCCTAAGCCTTTCATTAAGAATGAATTTATAGATATAAAAATCAATTAAATCTTGCATAGTGTATCTCAAATGCATTTGGAATGATTAACATAAATAGGTTATTTCCCTCTCTCAAAAAAGAATTCCTTCTTCACATGCCACGGGGCTAATATTTATATCATCAATTAAAATCAAAAGGATCTGCACATGGAAAGAGGATATATATATTCTGTGAGTGAATTTACCCCACTACAAATTCATATTCAGAAACATTTTTAAAGAATAAGGTCTTAAAAATTAGGCCTCTACTTGATAAAGAACAATATAAAGATAAAAGAAAGGAAAAAGGGAAAGAAAAGCAAAATTTACATAAACTCCGTCCTCCTTAGAAGGAAGAGATAGATTAAGAAATTACTGTTAGGAAGACCCCAAGTAAACTTTTTAAAGATATATTTTTCTAACTGTAAAATAAATATTTCTAGCAGAAGAGTTCACCCTAGCCTGGTTTGATTGAGTAATAGTACTACCCATTACTGTGGCATCTTAAACTCATGTCTTGTCACCTCACCTAAGAGCTACAAGAAGAATACTATCCCAGTTTTAGTAAAGCTATTTGTAGACCATATCCAAATTTCTAATACCCTCTGCTCCTTTGCAGTTTCTCCTCTTAACATTTGTAACAGTTGACCTACTAACAGGTTCCCAGAAACACAGGTTCAAATTTTGGCAGGCTTACCTCACCTCTTTGTCCTTCCAAAGTACATAAATGCTAAACTGTGTTCACAGTGAGGAAGGGAGAGTCATTCCAACGAGACTTTTAAAACCAAGACCCTTTCTACTCCCAAGTTACTGCCACCATCTCCAAAGGAATAAAGTTTTGTGAGTGAGCCCTTGGCATAATTTCTTCAGCCTGGATTAAACACAGGTGACTGAGAGTCTGCCTTATCTCCACAGGGCATTAGTCACTCTATAAAAGTTAAATTTATTATGAAATGCTTTGTTTGTGTTAACATATATCTTCTCTGGGAAGTTGGAAACAAAGGCATGTCCTTTAAGACTATATGGGGAAAACACATCCTCCTTTGGAATTTAACCTTAATTTGAACCAAGATCTGTGAAAGAAAAGCACTTTAGTGTATTGTTCCCTTGCTCCACCCCTCTATCCCCTTATCTAAATGGAGTTACTGTTGCTTCATGTTTTTTAACTCTTACAATTCCAAACTCTGTCTTCCTGAGTTTAAAAGTTTATCTTAGAAGAAAAGTGCATTAAAATAATTGTGGCAAACAATTATACTTTGCTTTTTAATAATAAGTGGTTTTATGTAAAATATTAATTCTGATTTCTTTAAAATTCAATACATAGTTTATACTTACACATTTTCAATGTCCATTTTTTTGTTTTAGCAAATGGTATACTATGAAGAATTTTTATTTCCTAAATATTTAATTTCCTAAAACATCATCTATAAGGTTCTTTTACTAGCAAACATTGTTACATAACTATAGTGCACACTTTATGAGAAGTAAAGAATAATTAGATGCTCGAAAACTTACATTTGGAATCATGGTGAGGTACTATCTTGAAAGACCAATTTTTTACCTCTTTTTGTCTTTCAGTCTGTTTGTAAAGTCTTTGTAATACTTCCTATGTCTCTAAATCTGTAGATACCCCAGTGCCCCCTTTTCAAGAGCAAAAGCAAAATCTCCATTGCTGCTATCCTATAATAGTATATAAGCACTAAAGAAAATATTTCAAAAAGAAATTTTAATATGACATTTAAAAAATTATGCCTTATATGAATGCTTAAAATGTCTTTAATACCATCTACCAACAAGCTTATCAACAGCCAAATGGTTTTCCTTTATTTTTTTCTTTGTTTGTTTGTTTGTGTTTTGGAGATACCAGGGAATGAACCCAGGACCTCATAAGTGAGAAGCAGGTGCTCAACCACTGAGCTACATCAGCTCCCCAATGAGATGTGGTTTTTCTGTTTGTTTGTTTTGTTTTTAGGGGGTACCAGGGATCAAACCCCAGACCTCATACATTGGAAGCAGGCACTCAACCACTTAAGCTACATCCACTCCCCCTTTATTGGTTTTTTGTTACTTCAAGGAAAATCACAATTTAAACTCAATATAAGTCTAGCAATACATTTATTCTTAAAAGTATGGACATGATTTTAAAATGGACCTTGCACTCAACCTTCTCCATAAAATAACTATCTTCAGTATTTTTAAATTTAAAGTTTCTTAGCAAAAAAATAAGATAAAACTTAAAACTTTTACAGTTTCCTTTGGCCACTTGTCCAATATTTCTTTATCTCATAGTGTATAACATTTAAATAATAATATAGAAAGTTTGGTAGATGTTTAAAAATATGGGTGTAATGATTCATTATATCACAAGTAATACCAAATCAGGGTATCATTGTTCTCCACCTCAGCCCCACGTACATTTATTCGTTCTACCCCAAACAACCCTGTATGACAATCTGTAAGGCTCAGTCTCTACCACTTGTTAGAACGGGATTATGTATAAATTTATAATATGTATCTCATTTCTTCTTGGAAATTATAAACTCATATGGATGAAATAACGATCTGACCTTTGGAATACTTTAATTTACCTCTCAGACTCTAGGACTGATGGTGAGAATCCTGGGTTCTCTTGGACTTGGCTCTGCTTTAGATACTAATTTGATACAAACTTCCTTAAGAGATAACAGCCCTATACCTCTGTTATCTCACTAAATGCTGCCTCCAAACTTTTCTGTGGATGATTTTGGATGACTATCTTCATGGCATATATAGATGTCTATTTAGTTATATCATTCATTCATGGGAGCTAAAAGGTGAGAAAGAACCAAAAATAACTTCAAACTGCCAAATGTATCGATGTTGGTAAATCAAAAAGTGTTTGCAAGATTGGATTAGAAGAGATTAAGTGTGCATATATGTGTGTATTTATAATAATGTAGACAAAAGTGAAAAATGAAAAAGTGAAAAGTTTGGTCTTTTAATGTTATCTTTATTGACATGAGGTATGTTACTATATAAAAACATGTTAGATAAAATTGATAAAATTAGAAATTATGAATAAAACACTCATTCATAGAAGGTATTTATTTTTACTGATTACTGATTGGCTCTTTTTTTTAATATCCCCCCCTTTCTGCTTG
>PVKH010038865.1:0-11264 GCA_004027955.1 Chaetophractus vellerosus | reverse complement strand
ATTTTGTAAGCTGCAAATCCATTATACACAATTATTTTGGGCTCTGAGTCTCTCTTAACTTTGTTCTGCCCTCTCCAATATGAAGACCATTCTCCTTCATGTGGACAATAAAATTTCAGGAGGAACAAACGTTGAGTAGTTCTGTGGTTGCTGTGCTTCTGCTAACCCTAGACCATTTGCCCTAAGCTAGAGGTGGCCTGTGCTCCAACACAAGTGCTGCCCCTCTTCCATCCTGTGTCCACCGCAGACATTGCCAGGCCATCAAAGCACTCTCACCTAGAGCCTAGAAATTATTCTCAAGGCCTCACATTCCTTCTCAACGGCATTTCAGGCAGCCACCCCCAATCAGTGGGAACATATAGAACTGATAAAATTTATTTGTTTGACTGGCCAATCAACATGCTCCTTTCATGTTTTCCTTCCTACTCCAATTACAGTTTTAAACCTCTCTTTTCATTGTTCTCAAAACAATAAAATTAAGCTTTAGTTAATCCTGCGCTGCAGTCTACAGAGCTATGCCACCTTGAGGATTTGCAATCATGGTGGATTGTACTGAACGGTTTGCACGATTTGAATGAAGTTGTAACCCAGCATGTAGTGCAAAACTGCTTTGAAAATCAAAGACCCAAGTATATAAAAGTACTGCACAGATAACGAAACACCTGTGAAACAGTATTATGTGCCTGTAAGTGGAAGATGTACAGCGTGAATAGCCCAGGGAGGAGGAAGCCCGATGTCAGGCATATAAGCATGAAAACATGGCTCGAGTACATAATTCTGATTTTGCTTTCGGTACTCACTGATGATTCTTTATTCGGCTAAGGGGGCACCACACTGTTCCTTTAGCAGCATCTCCATTATTCTAATTCCCTACAGAGAGAGGAAAGAAAAAATCAAAATGCCATATTTCACAGACATGCACTTTTACATTTATCACAACCCTTTCCCTTCAAGGAATCCAAGTCATGACCATATATTCATTTCAGAAAATTAAGCTCATAATCGTATTTTCTGTTTTCATAACATTTTACTCAGCAATTTCACATACATTACCTCCATATGTGCTCAGAACTACTCAGGACGGTAGGCAGACTAGTGTTTGGGGTTTCCATGTTAAACATAAGGACACAGCCTAAGAGAATGTGTAACTTCTTGAAGGCGACCGCGCTACTAAGTTTCGTTGCCAGAACTAGAATAATAGTGTTAACAGTTAATGTATATTGAGCACTTACAAATGTGCTAGGTTCTATGCTAAAGTTTTTTATGTACATTATCTTGTATAGTGGATGCTGTAGTGTGCCACCGGGATCCCCTTCAGTAACTCAGGAGTGAAGGAGACACTCCTTCCCCTAATTGCCAGGACGGTGGACTGCTGTGGCTCACAGATGCAGCTGAAGGGAGCTGCCTTACCTGAGAACATGTCCCCCCTCTCCAGGGTTGGTTCACCTCCAATGACTGGTGGATAGAGGGGCTGAAAGGCCTCGCCCCCTTCCCTCAATTTGGGACAATCCTGAAGGGCACCCCATTTCCAGAACTCCCCATGGGATCAAAGGTCACCTGTATTGCAACTGTATCACAAGCCAACTTCCCATTCTGCCTAATCGTGCTTCCCTCACTCCCTCACAAGAGTTGCCCCTGAGAGCTATAATGAATCTCTGCACACAAATCTCCATCTCTGTGTCTATATCCCAGGCAAACCCACAAAAGACATCTTGTTGAAAACACACAAAAACACTGAGCAAATATTATTCTTGCCTCCATTTTACTGAGGAGGAAACAGAAGCTTAATAAGGTTCAGTAATTTGCCCAATGTTACACAACTATTCAATAAAACTGTCAGAAAAAGAACCCAGGCTTTCTGGCTCCAGAGGCAACTCCTTAACCTTCTTTCGATGTTCATTCTACCACTTTACACACCTACCTGTCTATCCAGCCACCTTGTCATATACAATTCTACCCTGGAGGAAGGAATAAAGCATATTTTGCTCTATCCTCCTTCAAGGTCAAGTTCTGCAGACCAGAGTTTAAACCTTTAGATGGAAAGACAGAATTATTACATAATTATGAACTAGGGTCTAAAGGAAGTCAAAGCCTGACCCAAAGGAAACAGACCAACTATATTCAGAGCCTAGAAGTAAGGCTGAAGAATAAGAATGATCAAAGCTAATGTAAAATACCCATCCCCAGGCTCCTCCTAGGAAGATTCTGATATAGTAGGCCTGAAGCCTTTAAAACAGGCCCCAGGGGGTGGATGTGGCTCAAATGGTTGGGTGCCAGTCTCCCATATGGAGGGACCTGGGTTCGAGCCCTGGGACCTCCTGGTGAAAAAAAAAACAAAAAACAAAAAATAAATAAAAAATAATAAAACAGGTTCCAGAGTTCTATACTTTAAACAAGCACCAGATGATTCTCTTAGGATCAGGCAAGGTTGGGAAATTATGAGTGTACCAACAGAGAAAAGAAGAAACTTTCTACTTTGGGTTTGTCCTGAGCCAGGGGGTGGAGATGGGGATAATCAAAGCAATCTCCAAAAAATTCAATAAAATATATTTAAAACCAAGGTATACTGAATGTGATTTAAGATCTCTTTGAGGACTCAGAAGGACCTTCAGATACTACCTGGACATTAACACAAACACTGCCACTATCTTGGAAAGAAGAAATACTAATCAAAAGATTCTGACAGAATGCCAAGGAACACTGAGTAGAGTATTTGGCTGAACCAAAACAGCAAACTGTTGGACCAAGAGCATTATGAGTCAGGAGACCTGGGTTCATGTTCCAGCTCTGCCAATTATTCTGCTGGGTGCTTTTGGCTAGCCACTTTTACAAAGGAGTAAACTTGGGCCAGAAAGGTGAGGCATAATGGATTAATGCTTTCTACACCCAAATGCATGCCAAAATTACTAGGGTAAGCCACAAAAGGCAAATACAGCTTCTGAAGAACTACCCAGACCTAGTTGATTTGAATTTCCAGAGCTGGGGTCCAGGAATCTGGACATTTCCAGAATATTTCATGTGATTCTGAAGCACAAATAGTTCACTTATGAAAGTTTGTAAATGGCAGCTCTACCTCACCTTCAAGATCCCTTCTAGTTCTGCCAATAGGGGAATTGATGAAATAGTTTCTCCCCAGTCATTTCAGAAGATAAAGTATATACTGTACTCCTAGAGTTACTCTCCTTTTAAAGAAATTGGCATGGGGGGAGGGGGACAGTGAAACAACCATTGGGATAAAATTTAACCCTGTTCTTAACATAAGACCTAGAGATTGCTTATTTCTGCTCTTGTTCATTATGGTGGTTTGGAACTGTATGTACCCCATAAAATAACATTCCTAAAGCTAATCCATTCCTGTGGGTATAAACCTAGTAGGGCCTTTTGATTAGGTTAGTTCCATTAAGGTATGGCCCAGGGTGGGTCTTAATCTTCTTACTGGAGTCCGTTATAAACAGAATGAATACAGAGAGTGAGAAAGCCACAGAAGCAAGAAAACCAGAGAAGAGAGAGACCAGCAGATGCCACCATGTGCCTTGCCACGAGACAGAGGAGTCCAAGATCACCACCAGCTGGTTCTCAGGAAGAAATAATCGCCTGAAGATGCCTTGATTTGGACATTTTTCAAGGCTTTAAAACTGTAAGCTTGTAAGGTAATAAATCCCCATAGTTAAAGCCAACACATTTTTTGGTATCTGCTTTCTGCAGTTTAGCAAACCAAAACATTCATTCAGCAACACATCCAGTCAATAAATATTTGTGCTCCTTCTATGTGCACTGGAGGTAAAACAGTGAACAAACAAGACAAAGTCCCTGCCTTCATGAAGCTTACAGTCTAGTGGATTCCTGGGTATTTTCATCCCTTAATGTAATTTTTTTGTGTTTCAACAAACCCCTGGACAATAATTCAATATCCTCCTTCTATTATATGGAAGAATAAAAATTGCCAAATTAATTCCCCCTTTCAAGCTTCTTTTTTGCAAAGTAGGCACATAAATTTAGACAGTATGTCTATAAAACAAGAAAAGCACATTCCTTCCTTAGGAAGTGAGAACTGTGAACTCTCTCCATCTGTCTAAATTAAGAATGCCACCACTTACTGAGATGAACACTAATTGACGTAAGTGAAGACTCTGAGGTTTGCCCTGGGAATTGAAAAGATGTTATTTATTGAATCAATTATGTTCACCATGTGACAGTTGATTTTTCTTTCCCTTTTTTCCCCTCTCTCATACCACTTGAGTCTTTTTAAGCAGAATATTTAGAAGAAGGTAGGTAAAGGGGATGGGGAAAGAGGCCCTAGGGTGAATTTAAAAAACAACAACAACAACAACTACAGGGAGGCCAAACATTATTTAGTATTTCTCTTTGGTAAGGAAGGATCAAATCAAAGCCCAATCGATAGAGTTCTTTCAAATAAAGTTCCAACACTTAAATCTCAACCCCCAGGAGATGAGGCTTAAAGAGGCTAAATTTACACTACTTATCACACAATGATACCTGAAATGCAGAACAAACATTAAGTGGATCCACCTTTATAGATGTGGCTTAAAAGCTTTTTGGAATGACAAACTATAAATCAGGTTTATTTTATTATTTCTCTCCCCTATGAGAATTTTTTTTCTCTATTACAAGGCTATCTTTCTCTATTTGCCAATGTACAGATAAGTGTGCTATCACAGTCTCATTTCCCTAATACCAGAGCTGTGCTGGCCAAACGTATCCCCACAAAGGAGCTGCACAGTCTCTCAAGTTCGAAACACTTCACAAATTCCCTCCCCACTTTAAGAGTATCTGAGAAATAGCTACTTATTACTAAAACCTCAAAGCTTGTCTTAAGAGGAACAAAAGTAAATCAGAACTAAAGGTAGCCAAATCCAGATAGCATATTTATTTTGTTACCAAACTGACGCTTTCCTAAAAGCTTTGCTCTACCTAGGAGGCCCAGAGGAAAGTAATATTAGATCTCTTAAAAACTACAAAGCTCTAAAGCAATTCTCAAAAGCCACATCCATGGGGAGCTCTTAACAAAAAAGACTCACTCACTTAATTATCACACTGATAAAAGATTTAGTGTTAAAGACACTCCCTTCCCCCAATGGAAATAATGCCTTTTTGTGGGTCAAGGCTTTGGCATAAAACCATAAACAGTAACAGCACCCACTGTGTTTAAGATAATGCACTAGTGCTATGAGAAGTAAGAACGCAGACAAGAAGCCTCTACACAAGGGGTTATCGGTCTCTCAGGAAGAAAGAGTCAGAGGCAAAGTACAGTAACTGAAAGGCAAGGCAGCCTCTCAGAAACACTACAATGATTAAAGAAAATAAGCTCAGTGGAAGAATGGAAGTAGAGACTAATCTTGCAGGAAGAGGGGGCCTGCAAGAGCCTGGTGGAAGAGGTAAGACCCAAAGTCGACTTACAAGTGTGACACCCAAAGGGAAGCTTAAGAAAAGGCATGGGGGTGGGAACTGTGGCACACAGTTATGAAATTGTCTTCCTGAGGATGGAAACTGGACTGGATGTAGTAGGAGATAAGACTATTACACTTCCAACCTTTCCACCTCTGGGCCCTCCCCCTCCCCCATTTCCTCCCACTTTAGCTCTGCTCTTTCCTGGAGGTGACAAGAGCATTAAAAACACACACACACACACCTGTTTTGCAGCAAATGGCACTATTACAGTGATTCAAGGTCAAGTCCAAGCTAGATGTGAGACCTGAGACATTTTGTTTAAACTCTCTAAGCTTCACCTGCCTCAGCTTTAGATAGTGATAGTAACATATGCTTGTTGTAAGGAATAGGTAAAATAGTGTATGTAGAATACTGATATCACAGTACCTCCCTTCTAGTAAAGAAAGATTCTTCATCTAAATCTCTTTCATGAGTACCTAATCCTATTATAATGTAAGCTCCATGAGGGTAGGGGCCTTACCTGTCTTATTTAAGATGAAGGATCCCCTAGAACAATGCCAGGTGCATAGAAGGCAGGCAATAAATGTCTACTGGATGGATGGATGCATGGATGCATGGATGGATGGATGGATGCATGGATGCATGAATGGATGGATGGATGCATGGATGCATGGATGCATGGATCTATCAATCATGTAATCAATCATCAGCTTACAAGTCTATCACACTAGAAGGTAAGTTGCTCAAAGGTAGGGAACAGAACCTTCAATTTAAATCCTTAATTGCCTAGTGCAAAGTTTGCTACCCAGTAGGTGCTCAACATTTGTTGACTTGAAGACTGGGTCAAATGATTACTCTTGAATGCCAGAAATTATAATGCAATCTGCTCTCTGGTTAGCATTCTTGAAAGTGTGGTTAAAAAAAGAGATAACAAGAGGTGTCACAGGAGATAAAAGAGCAAAACAAGAAAAGAATGGAGGATGAAAGCATGAAAGAACGAAAGACGGTAGGAAGAAGAGAGGGTTACTGAAAGAACTGAAAGCAGAGACAGGACTTAAAATGGGTCCTGAAAAATCTGGATTAACCAAGAGGAGTGTAGAAGTGGGATAATTTGGGATACTGAAGTTTTCAATGTAAAACTACTGGCCTCAATAAAAATATTTGTATTGCATATCTTGCATTGCATCATCTATGGTTTCATTTTGATCCTAATCTTTTTTATTAATTTTGGTATATACAAAGTTTTATAGAGTCTTTTCATTCATGTAAAATCAAATACATGAAAAAAAAAAAAGGTAGAGTAAGAACATGTCACTCCCTTGCTTCAGCCCTCCCACAGTGTTTCATTGCTTTTATAAGAAAACCCAAATTCCTTATCCTGACTATAAGGCTCAGTGTGATCTGGCCTCAGTCCATTTCTCCAAACTCAGTGCCCCCATTCACTGCTCACATTTAAGCAACACAGGCCTGCTTCCTACTTCTAGAACATGCTCAGAACCTTCTTTTTTTACTCACTGTTTTCACTGGCAGGGGCACCCCCCACACACACACATCTTCACATGCTAGCTCCTTGCAATATTAAGATCTCAACTCAACTGGTATGTCCTCAGAGGCTCCCCAAATTACCCTAGCTAAAAGAGCTCTGGCCACAGTCTGGACCACATCACCCTCTCTGACCGTCTTCACAGCACTTACTGCTAAAGGAAATTATCATGTTTGTTTATTATGTGTACTGTTTGTCACCACACACACACTAGAATGTAAGCTCCATGAGATCAGAGAGACCTGGCCCGTGTTGACTGATGAATGGCCAGCATCTGCACTAGAACCTAGCACATAACAGGCATCATCTATGAATGAATGAATGAATGAATGAATGAATGAATGACTCTTCATCCAGTGCTCTTGCCAAAGGGTAAGGGAAACAGTGCTCATAGAGGTTTCATTTTGTTTTGTTTTGGTTTGGTTTGGGTTTTGGTTTTGGTTTTTTGAGACCAAGGCTGACAGAAGTTAAGCATCTGTCCAAAACCACACAGTAACTAAGAAGAGCCACGATCTGACCCAAGGCAATCAGACTTGAGAGCCCAGGATCCAGGATCTTTCACCACTGGGATGGGCACTGGGGCATTTAAATGGGGTTGCAGATGTGAAAGCACCTATTGTAATGGTGGGTACATAGGAGGAGCTACTGACTATGTTCAAAAAGGCTGATAAATAAATCAGTATTTTAGCCCTGCTCCCAAACAAAAGAGAACAATTCCTAACTATGAAATCAATATTTAATCACATCTACAAATTATTTTAAATACATTCCTTTTCAAGTAGGAATATGCTGATAGAATGTATGACTTCAATATAATTTTCCTATCACGGCCAATAAACTCTTAAGTAAGATTTATTTGTATTTTGATAAGTAACCCAACATCTTTAGGTGTAACTGCAGAAATTAAACTGATACAATAATTCAGATGTCTTCGTTTCACATTACAAAGCTTTCTCTCGCCTTAAGGAGAATATTTAATTCACATAGTTTGTAAAGGAAAAGAATATATCCCCAACTTACAAAATCTGAAAGTTGGAAAGGACCTTATATTATCTATTCCAGATAGGAAACCCTCAGCAAAGAATTGAAAGTGGGCCATCTGATTTAGAAAAATGTCCTGTGATCAAACATCAGAATGGAGGATTACAAAGCCATTTCCATACTGCCAATTTTCAAATAAATCCTGACCTGACATGAACTTTTAGGGGCTAAAAAGCAGTAACAATTTAGTCACTGGTGTTTTTCTAGTTTATAAAACTACTTTCCTTCACAATCTGACTCAATTAATCAATTTTCATTTTGAATTTTAAAACATATGACCTATCATTTTATTTTCCTCACTTGGACTTCATACAAAATGGTTTGCTCACTGATGAGGCCCAGCCTCCCACAATGCCCCATCCATGACATCTGACTACTGGTCATCTGTTAATCTGCCTCCAGTCTTCCCTGTGACCTGAGAAGTGGATACTGATTTCTTTATGGACCTAGAACTGACCACGGGCCCCTCACAGTGGGGCTTCCACAAGGGAGGCACTGCCCAGCTCCCACTTACAGTCAGTTGGTGACCTATGGGAAAAGTCAGCAAGGGCTCACCTCCTGCTCATTCCTCCTTCACAAAGCGTATTTTTCTTGCTCTTCACATCAACATTAAGAGTTATTAACACTCCTTTCTGAGAACACTGAGCCCAGCAAGATAAGCCAGCTCTCCCCAGGTCACAGGGATGTCAGCAATGGAGACCAAACTAGAATCCAGGTCCAGGGAAAGAACTGATTATTGAGCAGGCTAAGGCCTCCCCTGGGCAATGCTGGTCTGGAAAAAGGTTAACTTACTTTCTGGAATCAGAACCTTTCCTAGGTGAAATATTTAGGTAACGTATAGGAAAAGACCTTACGAATAAGCTCTATGCACTGAATGATCCTACATTAAATGACAAAAGGCCAAAATGTTGGATCCTCAGCTCAGCCTTTAAACACAGATCTCCATGCTGAAAATGAAAACAATATTGCCAGCTCCAGTGGCAGTGAAGATGGGTTACACGTTTTTTGGGGGGGACCTCCAGTATGTCTTCTCTTCCTGTGTCAGCCCCACACCAGCAAGCCTCTGCCAAAAAGAAGCTAAGAGAAGAAAGGGTGGAAGATGACAATGAGGTCTTTGAACCCAGGTCTCCAAATACCTTAAATGTATCAGCTGCCTTGATCAGAGAGAAGACTGACATTACTGAGATGTCTTGAAGAGATCCTGAGAAATACCAGCATTTTTTCATGGCTTTTAGATTATTCTGCTTTAGTACATCCAGACTGGAAGAGTCTGAGGGCAAGAAAGTGAAGGGGGGTCAAAGAAGGAAAGCTTATTTTACCAGTCCTTTTTACTGTTCAGCTTTTTAAGTAATTGTTTTACTGAGCTTTTGGCCTAAACCTACTTCTATTTTGAGATATATATTTTTACAGTATTTCCTAGACATTATTATTTTAACTTAAAAAAAAAAAGTCAGCTCTCTCAATGTAAATGCCTTTCACTCATTTTTCCAAATTGTGGCTCTTTTTCCTCAGAGACAGCTCATTCACTACCGATGGAGTCTATTTGATAGATTTAGCAAGTAATGTAAGTTTGAAATTGAGGTTGAGGTTACATTAGAAAGCAGAGAACCTCAAAACAATAAACAAAAGAAAGTCAACCATTTGCAAAGGGAGGAAAAATTACCTTGTAGTGCTTATAGATATAAATGTTCTTCAAAACTCCCAACCCACATAATAAACTGGTAAAGGGAAAGAATTGGACGTAATAATGCAGCTGACACTGTTCAAGTTGCTCTACTACTTCAGTTGCTTAATGGGAAGTATTATTGGCTAATCCTGAGATCAGGTCCTTTGTATAATTTGGTCTCAGATATGACTACCTCAATGGATAATGTTTTAAATCTATCAGCTGTCTTTAATGTAAAACAATCAAATAAAATTGCTCCCTTCAAAAAAAAGATCTAAGGCTTATAAAAAATACCTTTACACACCTTCACTTGGTGAACTGCAAGATAGGATTCCTTTTACATAAGAATCCTGCAAGCAATTCTGGCTATTAACAATCCTCAAGGCTGAGGAAGAACTGTGATTCACACCCTGTTTGTAATATGACTGACAAATTCCAGCAACTAATTCACTAGACAGGCCGAAATAAAGGGGTAAACTGCTGGGAAAGTAAAATGAGGTGGGGGGGTAAGGGGAAGCAACATCTTCAAGTCATACAGCTTAGTAATCAAATGCTCAGACCAAGGGTCAGACAGCCTCCTTTGAATCCTGATTCAATCCCTGACTTACTTCCTGATTCATACCTGTGTGATCTGAGGCCCGTCTGCATACCTCCCTATACCCTGGCTTCCACATCAGTAAAATGGTGATAATAGCACTTACCTAAGAAAACCGCTGAGGGTATTAGATAGGTTATACATGTAACATGTTCAGCATGATCCTCAGGCACTGAAAGTGCTCAGTAAATACTACCTGTTATTATACTTCTCATTACTCCTCTGTTGGGTAAGAAGTTCCTCTGCTTTTTTCAGACTATTTTTTAAAAATAATAGAATGGAAACATAAAGAAGTCTTAACACTTTTGGAAAATAATATAATAATTTGTTCATTTGCTCATTAATTCAATAAATATGATTGTGCACTGACTATATGGAAGGTGCAAAGTATGCCAGACATAAAGTGGTGAGCCCCACAAAGAAGCTTATTGTTTGGTGAGGGAAACAAAGAATACATTCAAAGACTCATAAAAATAGTCATAGTCTGTTATGGATTGAATCCTGTCCCTCACAGAGACAAATTCAAGTCCTAATCCCTGATCCTGTGAGTGTGAACCTATTTGTAAAAAGTATCTCTGAACATGTAATTAGTTAAGGTGAGGCCAAACTGAATCAGAGTGGGCCTGCATCCACTATGACTGGAGTCCTTTAAGCAGAGGAGACAGACAGGGAAAGGAGGCAGAGACTGACTTACAGGCTGCCGGTAAGCCACCACCAGAACTACAGACATGAGAGAAAGCTTGGTCCTGCCGACACCTTGACTTTGGACTTCTAGCCTCCAAAACTGTGAGACAATAAATTTCTGTTGTTTAAGGCAACCAGTCTGTGGTACTTTATTACATACAGCAGCCCTGGCAAACAAACCAATAAGAGTACTTCAGGGGGGCCAGCTGTAGCCCAATTGGTAGGGCACCGGTTTACCACATAGGAGGCCCCGGGATCGGTTCCTGTGGCCTCCTCAAGCGGGCAGACCACCTTGAGAAGGCAAGCTGCCACAGGCAGGGCAAGCC
>PVKH010038864.1:0-11266 GCA_004027955.1 Chaetophractus vellerosus | reverse complement strand
GAGAGCAGCCACATAAGGATCACAGACCCTAGCAGTACCGTTGCACCAGGAGTGCCATTAGGTGGGGTTAAGCCCTGGGCACGTGGTCCACAGCACAGTGGTTGGAGTCTCCCACAGTTGTCTCCCAGCTGCTGTGGTCCAGGCGCCCAGAGGTCTAGCCCTCTCCCTTTCTGCCCACTTGCATTTAGCCCTGGCTGCCACACTCAGGACCCAAAGCTAGGATCTGCTCACTGCACCACTTGTTTTGAATTACTGAAGTTGGATTTTAAATTCGGATCTAGGTAGAGGTCAGGTGTGACACAATGGGGAAAGCTGAGGCCATAATACTTGAGAAAAGCAATGTGTTTCTCACAGGTCCCAGAGAGAAAGGGGTGCCATCAGGGGTCAACAAGGAGCTCTATAGCTGAGGTTCTTAACAAGGGGGTCAGTGAGCTTGAATGGAAATTCAAACATTATTCTTGTGGGGACATGTTGGTGCGGGTGTGATATATTTATTAAATAGTACACAGTATAGTGTGGACTTAGAGAGGGGTCTGTGGTTTTCACCCAACTGGCAAAGGGTTCCGTGGAGCAAAAACAGTTAAGAACCCCTGCTCTATAGACACTGCTGATTCAACCAGCGGACTGGAAGTACACGAGGAGAGCGAGAGGGACCCCTGGGCCCATGCTTTTATTGTGGTTCAGGGGTGGAGGGTACTAGATTTCCCGCGGGAATCAAGTATTGGTTAAAGCAAGCACAGGAAAGGGGAAGGGATTGGGGGATCCAGGGCACTGGAGTGATTAGCTTATCATTTGGGACCAGCTCTGGATTTTCGGTGAGGGGTGTGGGTGGTGTGGGTAGTGGCTGCAGTTGCGGGTTTGGTCCCTGGGGGAGTTTATGGCTCCCCCATATGGAAGCAGCTTACGAGCTAGGCCAAGGGTCAATGCTGAGGCAAGCAGCTTTGTCAGAGTAAGATGGATGCACAAAATAGTTAAAACAGACCTAAAATCAGTTATGTTTTTTCAGATTTTTGCCTTCCATATTTTAATTTTTTTCCTTTTCATTATGCTTCCAATTTCTTGGGCATAATTTGAAAAAAATTGCCATAAGTTACTCAGCCATATTACTGATATTTTTGTTTGTTTGTTTTATCACCTAGTCAAGATTTATGTCAACGCTTGGAAACATTCAGACTAATCAAAATGGTATTAGTTACTTTAATTTCTTAAAATACATAAATACTTCATAAAAAACTTTTGAAAATGTTGATACTATGACCTAACCTCTAAACAGCTCACTACTAGATTTTCAAAAGCAATGGCTATGTAAAAAACACAAGGCAACAATAAAATATCAAAGAACTTTCATATATTTAGGAGAGCATAATTAGCAGCAAGCTATTCAAACAAAATAAACACAAATCTGTTTTTACACTTTGCATGTTCGTTTAACTCTGCTTCATAATTGAGGCATCTTTGGTTCAAGTATTTTGTATCTAACATTAAATTACATTTCCTAAATATTTTTATAAAAAAATGAAAAATACCACAAACTGCTTTGTTTGCCATGAAGTCATATACCATAAAGTAAAATGCAACCAACTGAATTTATCCATGTTTCCCCTCATCCAATGTGACGCTTAGACATTTTTCTATATACTTCATTCTAATTCATTCATGCAGATTGGGGAAAACTGATTTATGAGTTGTTTTTATCTTTAAAATTGCCCCTCTTTCCTGCAGCTCTGGTGCTAAAGTAAACAATGGCACAATGTACTATTTCAGGGGCCCAAAGCAATCTGTAACTTTAATTTCCCAAATACCAATTTCAAATTTCTGCCAATATAAACAAAAAGACCGAAATGGCCAAAAATCATAGTTAGCAGGAAGGAAAATGCATGAGATGAAGATTATTTAACTAAAACTTTATTATAATTTTTGCTTCACCCCCAAGCTATCAGTAGTCTTTAGATTGGCATTAAACATACACAACGGCAGAGCTCAGATTTTCTCAGGAACATAATTACATGAAAAATAAATAACTTTCTATCGCTTTTATAGTTTAATTGGCTCTTAAATATTTTCAGGGGAGGGGAATACCAAGCATTTTGTGTTCTTTAAGAAACTGGTATTTATAAATGAACTACCATGTGTTCAATTAAATCTTGAAGAAACCTAAAGAAGTTTTTTTTTCTCTCTAAGAGTGCATTGCGTTATGTGTGATAATCACTGTTCATATAGTGAAAGGATGGCATGGTAAAGACAGATTCAATCTCCCATAAGTGTATAGTTGGAAGCTGTTCTAAATGGAAAAAAATAAAAATTAAAAACATGACACTGACAATCATTTAAAGAAAAAAGAACCAATTTTAAAAAATGCTGAAGAACAAGTATATGTCCTCTTAAAAAGGAGAAAAGTGTTATCCAACACAAAAATGAAAACTACAGATTTGAAAAACACACATTTTTCTGTCTTCAAACGCAAACAAAAAAAAAATGGAAGGAGGGAGTCAAGACCATTTAGAATTGAGGTAAGTCTATACAGAAATGGAAAGAGTACAGTGATTTCACCTCATAAAGGAAATGACTGACATGGAATTTCACGTCTTCATGCTTATAATAAAATATATTAATGCAAAAAATTAATGCACATTTATAAAAAACAGAAAGTCTGGATTTTTCCTCTTAGGTTTATAATAAACTACCAAACTTCTGTTTAATGCATGCACTTCTACAGGCCTTCTCTGTTTAGCTGTACATGCCGTACAAGGACATACACACTGGTATTTACCATGAGACTCACACATCTCATTTCAAACTAGTGATGTGCATTTTATACATTTTATTTCCATCATAAGAAATTTAAGACCTTTCTAGTGGTACATTTTAGAAAGCTTTGAATTTTTAATCAAAATATTACCTAAAAAGGAATCTTGATTTTTAAATGAATCTTTTTAGTACTATGGAATGATGGGTTTAATTTAACACTTGAAGCATAATACAGTAATTAGATTGTACTGCTTAAACTAATTCACAGCTGTAGGAAAATGATTGATTTGAAAAAATACAGCCAATATGAGACTCTATAGTTATGAGCACTGAAATACTAGAAAACAGCAAATGAAAAATAAGATGATTTTTTCAGCCGTGGCCATTCGTTATTTTGCTTTTAGGAACCTGGAAGAAATTGTCTTCTTTGCGCTTCAAATGTTCTGGTAGTTCCAGCCTTTTCTTAACTTCCTCAACATCACCTTGAATTGCTGAAATAAGTGACTCTAAATCAAAGTTCTTTTCTGGTCTGAGATAGGCAACGCTAGCCACATTTAGGATTTCCCCATAGAAGTCTGCTTTGCAGGTATGCATAATGTGAGTTTTCCATGGACTTTTCCTTATCCTTGTAGCATGGGTTCCATCCTATGCTCACCACCATCTTATGGACATCTCCACTTCCACTTCCACCACTGGCGCAACCATAATAAATGCGAGCGGATATATCGGCTGCAAGATTGACTACTGCAGTGGGGATGCCCAGCAGCTTAGCGCGGCAAAAGTAGGGCAGGGACCTCATGGCGCCACCGGCTGCGGCGCAGGGTCCCGCCCACTCCGCGCATCCGGCAGGGTCCGGATCTAGGCGGTGCCCCGACCGTCATGATTCATCCAAGGGACAGGGCGTGAGTTCGGCGGGTTGGCCGGGCGCACGTTGGACCGGTTGTCTCAGGTAACGTGCCGCTGACCCAACATAACCTACCTGGCGACTTGGTGGCAGCTTCTCAGCTTCCGGAACCGCAGCGGCAGCGCCGATGGAGGACTTAACCGCGGGCTGGGCGGGAAAAGCCACCAGAGCTGCAGGCAGTGTGGAAGGGCCTGAGCCCACAGGGCACCAGCTCATTTTTCTGTTTTCCTCTTCTCTAACAATTTGCTTAAAGCCCAACCACTTGGCAGCTTGGAACGCTGATCTCTGCCTCTTTTTATATTTTATTTTTTATTTTTTAAAGATACTTAGATTACATAAATGTTCCATAAAAAATGTAGAGGATTCCCATATGCCCTACTCCCTACTGCTCCCACACTTTCCCACATTAACAACATCCCTCACTACTGTGGTACATTTGTTACACTTGATGAACACATATTGGAACATTGCCACTAAATGTGAATTATAGTTTACATTACAGTTTAAACTCCCTCCTATACAATTGTGTACATTATGACAAAATATATAATAGCCTGTATCTGTCATTGCAACGTCATTCAGGACAATTCCAATGTCCTGAAAATGCCCCCATATTACACCTATTTTTCCTTCTCCCACCCCTCGGAACCTCCAGTGGCAACTGCCTCCACGTCAATGATAAAAATTCTTCCATTGCTAGAATAACAATAAGTCCATTATAGAATAACAGTAAGTCTATTCTAGTCCATTATTCATTCCCCACCTGAGGATTCTGGGATGGTGATGCCCTCTCCACCTCTAATTGAGAGGGGGCTTAGATTCCATGGGGCAGATGGATGGAACTATCTTGCTTGCAGTTGTAAACTCTCTCTGTTCCTTGCAATGGGCATTGTCCATCATCATTTCCTTGTTAGTTATCCTGGGTGAGTTCAATGAACTGGAGAGTAGGTGTTGCAACTTTGTTGAGATTCAAGGTCCGATTGGCACATGGAAAGCCCAAAGATTTAAGTCTTTTGGACGTACAACCGTCAACTCTAGTACTAACTGTAGGTTCAAACAGAAGGGGCAGAAGAGCCATGTGTAGGGAAACCACAACTGAGTCCAACTCTGTCACACTAAGGAGCACAAATTCCAAAGTAGGACCCACTGTCAGGGCACCAAACTCCTGAGCTGTCAGCCCTACCTATAGTGTCTGGATGTCGTCAGAACCCTCAGGAACCCTGTTCTTTGAGGCAATGTTTACTGTGGCAGTCAATGAGATCCTGCTGAGATGTGCGTAAGTGTAACCTCTGGAATAAACTCCCGACAATCTTTGAAGTCTCTGAGCCATATAAATTCATTTGTCTTTACCCTTTCCCCCTTTTAGTCAAGGTCTTTTTCCAGTTGCTCTGGTAGTTGGTGCTTGGTAGTAATCCCTTGGTGCCAGGGAGGCTCATTGCTGGGAGTCATGTCCCATGGTGGGGGGCGGGGAGGCAATGCATTTATATGCTGAGTTTGTCTTAGAGAGTGATCTCTGCCTCTTCCTGCCAGTATGGCTGTGCTTTATATTTTGTCGGGGAAAACTCCTTCTGGAAATAGGTCAGGATAAGTGTGAATCTCTCCTTACATGCTTTCCTTCTGTCATGGATCATAGTCCTTCAAATCTTGACTTCATTGGTTGCTTTCTAATGCCTTCCAACAGTTGTTTTATATAGATTTTTTATTATATAGATATAGACATATGATATAGATTTTTAGAGGCAAGAAGCTTAAGTATAAAATAAGCTACTCCATCCTGGTCAGAAATGGAATGTTTCTCAAAAGTGCCCACGGATTCTTTAATTTTGATATTTATAGTTTCCTTTTCTAGGATATCTTGTTCCTTTTCAATTCTGGTTAATTGTCTATGTTTTTTAAAAATATATGTGTATGTTTTATAACTTTTGTTTTATTTCTCTAAACATAGAAAATGCATTCCTTTTATAACTTAACTTTGGTTATTTCACTGTCTAAAATAATCGAGGATTTTATTCTGCTATCCATCATTTTATTGTGATGTCTGAATGTTCACATTCTTGTTTCTTGGAAATTTATGCTAGTTTTGAGTCCTTTGTATATGTTGCTTTCCTCTATTGAGAATTTGAATTTATTTTTAAAATATAAAATAATTTTTATCGAGTTATAACTTACATACAATAAAATACAGAAACAGTATACTGAACATTTTCAGTACCACAGAAGCCTCCACCTTGTATTCTAACAGTCAGCACTCCACCACTAAGGATATACAATATTCAGACCTTTATCACCATGGATAAGTTTTGTCTGTTCTTGACTTTCATATAAATGGAATTATGCAGAATACGTAATAACTTCTCTTGCTTAACATCATGCCTCTGAGATTTACTCATGTTATTGCATGTGACCGCGAATCATATATTTTTTCTCTGTAATATTCCATTATATGACACCACAATTTATTTATTCATTCTAATAATAATGAATATTTGTATTATATTTAGCTTTTAGATATTTGCATGTTCTTTTCCCAGTCTTTCAGGGATTCTGTTCATGTCAAAATACTTCAAATTCTTTGCTTAAAAATTTTAAAACAAAATAGTGTAATTTTAAGTTTCCTTCTACCAAGTGACAAAGTTGTGATAGGTAACATTTCTTGCTAAACTCTTCATAGTAGGCCTTTGAGTTGTTCTCCCTTACACTGAGGGTGTAGTCCTTTGAGATCCTTGCTTTATAGGGGATCTCCTTTTAAATTCCTAATTTAAGTAAGTCCTAGATTTCATATACTTTCCCCTATTTCCTGCATTGCCAGCCACATAAAAGTTCAAGGTCACTAATTCTGCAGGTACTCTCAAGAGGATAATGGTTTCAGTGTTGTTTACCTATCAGGATTTCTTTCCATTTTTTTAACCTCTAGGGATTGATTTTTTCATGGCAGTTCGAGTGTACTTCAAAATATAATTAAAATATTTTATTAAGCATCTATTGTTGCTTTGTAGAAGGGTCATTTCCTGTGTGGCTCATACTTACTAATTTTTAAAATAGATCTTTTACTAGTATAATTAATTATCTTATTACTTACAATAGTTCTGTTAATTCGCTATCATTTTATGTAAACAATCATCATCTTTGAATAATGAAAATTTTATTTCTTCCAAAATTTCTATCTCATTTCCTTTTTTTCATTAAAAATTTTTATTGAAGTATATAATTCATACATGAACATACAAAAACAATGTGTATAGTAAAAGTTGTGACCTTACAAAACAAATACGTGTAACATCATATAGTGCTCCCATAAACACCCCACCACCAACACCTTACATTGTTGTGAAACTTTTGCTACAAATTATGAAAGAGCATCTTCAAAATATTACTACAAACTGTAGTCCTTATCTTACATTTGGTGTATTTTCCCCCAACTCACCCTATTTTTGAAATTCATAAACCATACAATTTATCTAAAGTGTACAATTAGTGGCATTTAGTATAATCACAGAGTTGTTCATTCATCACTTCAATCAATATTAGAGTATTTTCCATCACTCCAAAAAAAGGAAAAAAACTCACCAAAAATCAAACCACTATCATACACATATGTTAACACTACTAATTACAAATCCTATGATGTGCTTTCACCATCTCTATTCATTTCAAAACATTTACAAACAACCTTTTATGAATTCTGTACAGATTAAACCTCAGCTTTCCATTCTTTAACTACATTCTATTCTCTGGTGAATTATATTCTAGCTGTTAATTCCATGAGTTTGCTCATTATATTTACTTCATAATAACAAACTTATACAAAATTTGTATGATTGTGCCTGGCTTGCTAATACTCAACATAACGCCTTCCAGATTCATCCAAGTTGTCATATGCTTCAAGACTTTTTTTCTTTTTTTTTTTTTTTTGAGGTACACGGACTGGGGATTGAACCCAGGACCTCATATATGGGAAGCCTGTGCTCAACCACTGAGACATATAGGCTCCCCTGAGTTTTTTTTTTTTTTTCATTTGTTTGCTTTTTGTTTGTTTTTGTGTTGTTGGGAGGCACTGGGAACCGATTCCAAATTGCCTCCCAGCAGGCGATTTGTTAATGTGGTGTATTGCATTGATTGATTTTCTTACATTGAACTATACTTGCATACCAGGGATGAAACCCACTTGATCATGGTGTATTACTTGTTTGATGCATTGTTGAATACAATTAGCAAGTGTTTCTTTTTTGAGGATTTTAGCATCCAGCTTCGTTAGAGAGATTGGTCTGTAGTTTTCTTGTGATGTCTTTATGTGGCTTTGGTATTAGGGTAATGTTGGCATCATAGAATGAGTTAGACAATTTTCCCTCCAATTCTATTTTTGGAAGAGTTTAAGCAGGATTGGTGTTATTTCCTTCCAGAATGATTGGTAGAATTTACTTGTGAAGCTGTCTGGTCCTGGGTTCTTCTTAGTTGGGAGGTTTTTGATGACTAATTTAATCTTGTTACTTGCGATGCTCTGTTGAGTTCATCAATTTATTCTTTCATCAATGTAGGCTGCTTGTGTGCTTCTAGAAATTTGTCTATTCCATCTAAGTTATCCATCTTGCTGGCATACATTTTTTCAACGTATCCTCTTATGATTCTTCTTATTTCTTTGGGATCAGTGGTGATATTGCCTCTCTCATTTTTAATTTTATTTATTTACATCTTCTCTCTCTTTTTCTTCATTAGTCTAGCTAAGGGTTTGTCAATTTTATTAATCTCAACGAACCAGCTTTTGGTTTTGTTAATTTTTTTCTAGTGTTTTTTTAATTCTCAATTTTATTTAGTTCTGCTCTAATCTTTTGAAATTTCCTTCTTTCTGCTTGCTTTGGGATTAGTTTGCTGTTCTTTCTCTATTTCTTTCATGTGTGCAGTTAGGTCTTTGATTTTAGTGTTTGTCTTTTTTAATATAGGCATTTATGGCTATAAAGTTCCCTCTCAGCACTGCTTTTGCTGCATCTCATAGGTTTTGATATGTTGTGTTCTCATTTTCACTCGATTCAAGGCAGTTACTGATTTCTTTTGCAGTTTCCTCCTTGATCCACTGAATGTCTAAGAATGGGCTGTTTAACTTCCATTTCTTTGTGTCTATTCTGGTTTTCTGCTCCTTACTAATTTCCAGCTTCATTCCATTGAGTCAGAGAAATTACTTGTATAATTTCAATCTTTCTAAATTCGTCGAGACTGTTCTGTGATCTAGCATGTAGTCTATCTTGTAGAATGATACATATGCACTCGAGAAGAATGTATATCCTGCTGTTTTTCGTTATAATGCTCTGTATGTGCCTATTAGGTCTATATCCTCTAACATATTATTCAAAGTCTCCATTCCTTCATTGACCCTCTGCTGAGATGTTCTGTCTAATGATGATAATGGTGTATTAAAGTCCCCCACTATAATTGTAGAGGCATCTATTTCTACTTAGTTTTTCCAGTGTTAGTCTCATGTATTTTTGGGCATCCTGCTTAGGTGCTTAAATGTTCATGATTGTTTTTTCTTCTTGATAGATTACCCCTTTTATTAATATATAGTGTCCTTCCTTGACTCTTACAATAGTTTTGTATTTAAAGCCTATTTTGTCTGATACTAGTATAGCTTCTCCCACCCTTTTATTTTGGTTATTGTTTGCATGTAAAATTGTTTTCCAACCCTTCACTTGAAACCTCCTTGTATCCCTGGGTCTAAGGAGAGTTTCTTGTAGACAGAATATAGATGGGTCTTATTTCCTTATCCATTCTGCTGATCTGTGTCTTTTGATTGGACAGCTTAATCCATTAACATTCAATGTTATTACTGTTAAGGCAGTATTTACATCAGCCATTTTTTCTTTAGGTTTATATATGTCATATTTTGTTTTTATTTCTCTTTTTATCTTTTTAGTTATTCTTACTAATAATTTTCCTTTCTCCACTCTCCTTCAAGCCTCTCTCTCCTGTTTTTTTTTTCCTTTCAACCTGCAGAACTCCCTTTAGTATTTCTTGGGGGGACAGGCTTCTTGTTGACAGATTCTCTTAATTTTTGTTTTTCTGTGAATATTTGAGCTCTCCCTCATTTTTGAATGCCAGCTTTGCTGGATACAGAATTCTTGCCTAGCAGTGTTGTTTTTTTTTTTTCTTTTAGCACATTATCTATGTCATACCACTCCTTTCTCACCTCCATGGTTTCAGATGAGAAAGCAGTGGTTAATCGTATCAAACTTCCTTTGTATGTGATGGATCTCTTTTCTCTTGCTGCTTTCAGTATTCTCTCTTTGTCTTGAGTGTTTCACAATTTGATAAGTTTGGGTTTCGGGGTAGGCCTATTAAGATTTATACTGCTTGGAGTGCACTGCGCTTCCTGGACATGTACATCCATGTCCCTCAAAAGAGGAATTTTTAGCCATTATTTTCTCTAACACTCCTCCTGCCCAGTTTTTCTTCTCATCTTTTTCTGGGATGCCAGATGTATATGTTTGTGTGTTTTGTGTTATCATTGAATTTCCTACATCCCTACTGAATTTTTCCTATCTTTTAATCTCTCTGTTCTATTATCTGCCCAATTTCAGATTACTATCTTTGACATCACTAATTCTTTTTGATGCCTGTTCAAATCTGCTGTTATGTGCTTCCAGCATATTTTTTATTTCTTGAATTGTGCCATTCATCACCATCAGAGCCATTATCTTTTTAAATGTATGTTTATGATTTCTTCAGTATGTTCCCCCACTATCTTCTTAATATCCTTTATCTCTCCCTTCACTTCATTAAGTTGACTCATGATATTTGTTTGGATATCCTTGATTAGTTGCTGCATGTTCTGCATCTCTTCCTGTTTTGCAGTTTTTCATTAAACTGGGCCATGTCTTCCTGTTTCTTAGGATGGCTTGTAATTTTTGAGTGGTGTCTAGGTATCTGTTTATCTTAATGGATTTATTCAGATGATTAGATTCTTTTCCTACTCTAGGGTTTTATTTTGTTTTGTGTTAAGATTTCTCTTTGACACTCGGTTCCACTTATTCTATATCCTTTTAGTTGTCTGTGTTCCCTTGAAAAAATATTAAGACCATAGAAAAGGAGAGAGAGAAGAAGAATAGTAATAATAAAAAATATATAGGGGACTGGGTGTAGCTCAGTGGTTTGAGCACCTGCTTCCTATGTATGGCGCCCTGGGTTCAATCCCCAGTACCTCCTAAATATATATAGAGAGAGCCATGAAAGAGCCAGGAAAAAGATAATAAAAGTGAAAATTCATAAAGAATACAAAGGAATAAGAATTTAAAAAGTAGAATAAACAAATGAAACTAGAAAAAATAGAATAAAATAAAAGAGCAGAAAGATGAGAAGAGGCGAGAGAGAAAAAAAGAAGACCAAACAAGAGAAGGTGGAATGTAAGAAAAATAATAGAAGAGAAAAATGAAAGAAAGTAAAAAAAAGAAAGAAAGAAATTAAGGAGAAAAAATAAGGAAAAGAGAAAATGGCAACAAAGAGGAAAAACAAAACAAAACAAAAAGCAACTCAAGAAAAACATACTTCCCTCTTAGGCCCCTAGGAACTATCTTAGACTGCCAGTGCTCATCAATCAATCACCCTGCAGCCTGCCCTCTACAGGTA
>PVKH010038863.1:0-11174 GCA_004027955.1 Chaetophractus vellerosus | reverse complement strand
CCTGAGAGTGACAGAGTCTGACAGAAATGTCTTCCCTGCACATGGTCCATCTGTCTCTTCTATTCAAACCTATATTTGATGACAGAGTTTTAGGTGTACTTCCAGAAACCTGAGTCTACAGGCTGTCCATGTGCCAGCTAGGTCCAAAAGTTCGGTGGAGCTGCAACTCCTACTCTACAACTCAATGGACTCACCCAGGACACCTAGTGGGGAGATGATGATGGACAATGGCTATCCCAGGGAATGGAGAGAGTCTGCAGCTGCAGGCAGGATAATCTCATCAATCTTATCCGTGGGATATAAGCACCCTCTCACTTGGAGGTGGAGTGGACATCACCATCCCAGACTTCTCAGGATTGGGGGAAGACCTATGGACTGTAGTGGACTTACTGGTATCCTGTTATAGACTTATTGTGATTCACGCAATGGAAGAAATTACAGAATTATGTGGAGCCAGTGGCCACTGGATGCTTTGGGGGCAGGGAGAGGGAAAAGCAGTTGTAATACAGGGGCTTTTTTGGGACTTGGGAATTATCCTGAGTGACATTGCAATGACAGATATCGGCCATTTTATATCATCATATAACATGCAGAACTGTGTGGGAGAGAGTGTGGTCTACAATGTGAACTATGGCCCATGCTTAGTGGCAAAGCCCCAAAATGTGTATATCTATTGCAGGTGATGTGCCACACTAATGAAGAATGTATATGTGGGAGGTTGTGGGAGGTGTGGGAGGTGGGGCATATGGGTACCCCTAAAATTTTTGTATAACATTTATGTAATCTATATATCTTTTAAAAATTAATTAATTAAAAAAAAAGAAATCATGAATGCATGTAATTTGAGATGAAGTAATTATCCTTTAAAATCATGCAAATAAATTTCAAATAGAAGACAACATAAATAAGTCAGTTTTATAAACCTAATATACCAATTTTGTTTTAATCACTGCTCATCATTTCCTAAGAATTTACTAATTATTCTTCCTTGAGATATTGATTCTTTCTTCCCATGAAATCTCATGGTATATATTAATAAAGAATATTATAATAACATATTACTAACAATATTACATTTTCATTGACTTTTTAAACTACAGATCAGGATTGTATTAAATATTTTATACATACTACCTCATTTAATCTTTTCAGTATCCCTCAGATTGGGCTCCACCACTACCACTCTTTTGTGGATGAGAAACTGAGTCTTAGAGATATTGAATAACCTATCAAAGGTCACCCTCTTAATAGATTGTTGGATGGGAATGGAATCCAGCCCCCTCAAAATTTGTATGGTTCCTATTCATCCTTACTCTAGTTTTCTTTTAATCTAGTTCATGCTTTCCATGTTCCCTTTCTACATGAAAGAAGTGCTATACAGAATTGGGCAAAAGGTTATTCATTTACCATTTATATTTTCATTCATTGGTTCACACGTTCATTGAAATACTTTCATCCTGGGCTCACAGCCCCTGCCATAGGTCATGGCAGACCTGCATTGCATGCCAGTTTCTGTGTGGGTAGGGCACCAGGACTGAAACGAGCTAGGATTAAAATGTTGGGGATAGGTCATATAATTAGATTGGCAAGGAAAGAAATCACATGTCCTCAATTGCACAGCTTAAATGGAAACTTTTTATGGTTATAATATATATACTCAAGGATTGACATGAAGCCTGCAGACCTCCCTGCCCCCAAGTCTTTGAAAGGATAAGATTAAAAGCTGAGAGCAGTCCCGCCTGGGAACTGTGGGAGCACTTTTGTAAGGAATAAGAGAAGCAAGAGAAGCAGGGCCAATTCACACCATCAGGTATCCTCCATATTATGACTTACTCTAATTTTCCACCAAAAAGATGTAAAGTAAAAGTAATGTTGCTCAGATTGGTTTGGCCATTGGTAATATGCATGTAATAAATATTCAAGGAGAAAAACAAAAAGAAATTGAGAGCCACTTCAGAACCAAGAAAACGGGCAGGGAAACAATATCAGGATTGTGGGCTTGTTTGTTTTTAACAGAAACAACTACATTTGCTATTAGTGTTTTGTTTATATAAATTTGGAGACATCTTAATAATTACTAACGAACCAGTAATTAGGTAAAGTATATACTTTATAAAGTTAATCTGCATTGGTAGTGTGAATATTTCCCTTACAAAGTAAATGCTAATTATCCTCAGGTTATTCATGTTAAATGTTGATATTTGAAACTGAAGGTAAGCATTGACAGATTGTTGAAAATTTACATGACTTTTAAAAGGACAATTTTACTTATAATATACATTTAATGATTAAAACCAACTCTGATGAAAACTGAAGAAAAGAATTAATTATGAATCTTGAGCATTCTGAAAATTCTCTTGCTCTAAGACTCTCTAAGGTATTACTCGAAGGATAATCTGAAGGCACCTCTGCTCAGCTACCTGAATGGAGCCATCTGAAGATAAGGAGGTCTTCCTATGCCAAAGTGCTAGGGACAGAAGTAGAGAGAATAAAAATCACTCATGTTGATATAACTGTTCCTGAAGGTCATCTGATACTCAGAAGCTTTATATAAACTTGAAATATAGATCCATTACATACTTGTTTTTCAAAAATGGTCCAAGAGTAATTTTATAGTATTAATTTTATCTAGGAAACTTGAATCTAAACCATGAAGTGCTTCACCTAATTAACAGAATTCTTACTTCAGAAACACCTGGAATTTAAAGACAAGATTCTACGTATTATCATCTGCAGAATAATTATTTGGATTACCAGAGAGCTTGTGCACTTCATTTTTATGAGAGGATTTAATTATTCTCAGCTGTAGTAAAGCTTGGGAAAAGATCTTTATTTTAAAAAAAAGAGAGAGAGAGATTAATACACGGACTAAAATTTCCCTTCTAAAAATTCAAAGTACAAAACTTTTAAATTCATGTAATAATGCTGAAATCCAAAGAAAAGAAATAACATTATTTGTATTAAAATATAAGAAAAATTGCATAATGAGATGAATCCATTCATAAAATTATAACCTTTTCTAACAAAGACCTATTGAGGAGTAAATTGATATCACTGTAATGTCCAATAGCCCCTGAACCATTGTTCTGAAATTCTACCAGCAAAAAAATAAAATAAAATAAAATAAAACCAGAAAAAAAAATGAACCAACACAAGGGGTTATGTGCCTTGCCTATAGGGTCTGGATGGCTCTAGAGCCCTCAGGAGCACCCTTATTTTAGGCTTTGTTCACAGTGGCAGTTAGTGAGATCTACCTGAAGCCATGCATAAGTGTAACCTCTGGAATGACTTCCCAACTCATTTTGAAATCTCTTAGCCATAAAAACTCTTTTGTATTTAATGTTTCCCCCTTTTGGTCAATGTATTTTTCCAAATGGTTGGTGCTTGGTATTAATCCCTCGGTGCCAGAGAGGCTCATACCTGGGAGTCATGCCCCACACTGGGGGGTGGGGAGAGGAGGTAGTACATTTATTAGCTGACTTTGGCTTAGAGAGAGGCCACATTGGAGTAACAAGGAGGTTTTCAAGAGGTAACTCTTAGGCAACAGTTATTATTAGGCTAAATTTCAATTTTACAAGAAGTTTCATAGTTACATGCATTAATATTGAGGATTTGTATCACTTTGTAAAAGAAGAGCATTCCTATATTCATACTAATAACCACAAACTTCCCATGTGATACACAAGAAGATTACAATCAATTTAACTTATGGATGATAGTTAACAGTAATATTGTAATATTTTACAGGAATGGCATGAAGATGTTTTTCCAATACTAAGGGACAATAAGGAATTATTAGGAGGTATGGGATTTTTCCTTTTGGAGTAATGAAAGTATTCTAAAATTGAAAAAGGTGATGACAGCACAACTCTGTGATAAAAATGGGAGCCACTAAGTATACACTTTGAATGGATTTGTAGAAAGCATGAGACTGTATAACACAAGGGAACCAGTGGTGGGTGATGGACTTTGGTTAACAGGACAAATATGAAAACATTAACTCCTGAATGATGACAAATATTTAACACTAATATAGTATATTAATAATTGGGAAGTTGGGGGAAAATATACAAAATGTAAGATATGGGCAATAGTAGTAATATTTCGATGATGCTTTTTCATAGTTTGTAACAAATGTTTTGCAACAATGCAAGGTGTTGGTGGTGTGGTGAGGAGATGTATGGGAGCCTTGTATGATATGCATGCTTGTTTTGAAATTCATCAATTTTACTATACATTTTTTTATGTATGAATGATATACTTCAACAAAATTTTATTTTAAAAATATTGAGGGCTTGACACATTGATCTGTTTTCTTTTATCAGGCATTGCCTATGTAATCAAGAATCTTGCCCCTCTAATTGAGAATGTAGAAGGAATCCCCAGGATGGAAGTTTAATATGTTGCTGCTTATTGTGTGGGTCTCCACCCTCTGAGATAATACCCCATGACAAAGTGAACACATTCATACTCCACAGAAGCACCCTTTCCCATACATTGCTCCCTCCCACTGATACCCTGCACCAGTAACCCTCCCCTGCCATATTTTCCAAAAGAACATTCTCACAATTGTATTTTCAACCACAGACCTCAACTTCCCTAGAGTTCACCTGTTCCTTCCTCCAGCCCTCCTTCCAGTTTTATGGATGGCCCAAACCACCACCCTCACCTCTGCTCACTCTCACACTCTAGTACCATTGACCCTACTCACATTCCTGCACCACCATCACCCAATCTGCTGCCAAACCACCCCCTTCCACCTTATTGTAGATTCTGCCCATATTGAGCATCGACTTACCACTCACTGCTCCCTTTCCATCTCCTGGTAACGTATCTTCCAGATTATATCTCTGTGAGTCTGCTCAATATCCTTAGGTCATCTCAGTGAGGTCATGCATTTTTGTCCAACATAAGGTCTTTGAAATTCATCCATGTTGTTATATGTGTCAATACCTCATTCCTTCTTACAGTTAAGTAATATTCCATTGTATGTATATACCATATTTTGTTTATCCTTTGATGGACACTTGGGTTGCTTCCAACTTTTGGCAATAGGGAATAATGCTGCTATGAACATTGGTGTTCATATATCTATTTGTGCCATTACTTTCAAGTCTTCCATGTATATACCTAGTAGTGGGATTGCTGGATCATATGGCAGTTCTATGTTTAGCTTCCTGAGGAATTCCTAAACTGTCCTCCACAATGGCTGGACCATTCTACATTCCCATCAGCAGTGGAGGAGAGTTCCCTTTCCTTCACAACCTCTCCAACACTTGTAGTTTTCTGTTTTGTTTTTTTTTTTAACCAACCAGTCTAATAAGTATAAGGTGACATCTCATTATAATTTTGATTTGCATTTCCCTAATAGCTAGTGATGTTGAACATCTTTTCATGTGTTTTTTAGCCATTTGTATTTTCTCTTTGGAGAGGTGTCTATTCAAATCTTTTGCCAATTTTTAAAATGAGTCGTTTGTCTTTTTATTTTTGAGATGTAGGATTTCTTTATATATATGGTAGATATTATACCTTTATCAGATAAGTGGCTCCCAAATATTTTCTTCCATTAATTATCACTTTCTTGATAAACTCCTTTGAAGCACAAAACTTTTTAATTTTGAGGAGGTCTCCGTTTTCTATTTTGTTTGCATTGCTTGCATTTTAGGTATAAAGTAAAACTTGTCATTTGATTGCAAGGCAAGTTCACTTTACAGGTCCAATTTTCTTCTAGCAAAGGGAGCTACAAATTTACTAGTTTTTTGTTTGATAATCAAAACATGTTTTTTAATTATTGAGACTTCACAACAGTTAATTAAAATGTAGTACAATTAGTTTTGTTTTCGTGAGAGATGACCCATTTACTAATGTTTTAAAAATCTTTAATTTTTGTGTACCAAGTTCAAACCTTATATAAAAAAGAATAAGCATGGTGAAACTTTTAAAGAAATTATTGTATGAGTGTATGTACGAATGTTGTAATTTTTAAAATTTATGCATCTTCTGGTATATATAGCAAGAACAAGAAAATATGAGTTTTGCTTTTCTTTAACAGTGCTTCTTAGTAACATTAAATATACATTAATATGTATCAAATCTATGAAGAACCACAGTATAATAGACATCAACTTGTTATTTTATTTAATTTTTTCACTTTAAAGACAAGACCAAAATCAAAACCTCTGAGCTTATGATTTTCAACCTGAGAGAATCAAATGGTTGTGATTTTAAAAATAATATCAAAAAAGCAAAATAGTATTATGAATATTAATGGATGATACTAAAACAGGATACAGTTTAAACATCTTATTTTGTTCTTAATTTGAAGTTGCCAGTAAATTGAATTACAAATATTTATTTTGAAAGATGCTACTATGAAGACTGCGCATTCAAATATTGATAATGACTATTAATAATTAAATTTATGGTATACCTAGCAAATGGGTTTAATTGGAACCTGCAGGCAGGCTTACCATATTCATTAGCAATGATTTTTTAAAGACTTAGAAGGCCACTGTTTTAATATAAATAAGTTTTAAAATTATCTCCCTTTAGTGTTTTCAATTGTCACATGGTCGTAAACCAAAGAACCAAATAATTTCAAATGATCACTGATACAGTTTATTCAAAAATTCTTATATGTCAGTATAAGTATAATTTGATGTGTACATCAAATTATAGTAAGAAGACAACTATAAACAAGATGCAGTCACTCTATTTCCATTAACAGCACAACTGTATTACAGTAAACTAAGTTTATATTCAATCATCAAGTGGGGTTCTCCCATTGTTTCATTTTGTGATAGACCATTAAGACTATCTTCAAATCCAAAAGTCTCATCATTACCCCTCAAAATATCCAGTGAAAGGTTTGAGCTTGGAAGAAATGGAAGCCACTGAGCCTTCTGCACTGCCTGGAATCCTATCTCTAATTTCAGTAGAGTAAACAGAACCTGGATATTTCTCAGGGTAGGAAAACTCATTTTATCTTGGTTGAGCTGGAAATTCTTTTTTGATAATTCAAGAGGATGAGTGGGCAAAAGTTCATTTTTTTTACACTAGGAAAATCTTTCTGAAGAAGATCTTGACTTTAAAAGGATTGCTGAAAATTCAGCACCTGGCATGCTGTCATTCAGCTGAGGTCCAAGTGCTCAAATTCACGGAATTCAGTGATAGTAGAGAACATGAGAATATACTGAAAAAGGGTTGTAAGTATGAAGACAATCCTGAGAAGGCTGCATGCCTTCATGAAGTATGCTCCATACTTGTCAAATTTGAGGTACATTAAAGTTTGCAATCAGGCAAGGGCTGGGCAGGCATCTGGAAATGATCCCAGCAGGGCAGGAGAGGTGAAATCAAAATAAGACCAGCAGTTGCTGTCAGGTGAGAAGTCTGGAGAGAATTAATACTTACATTTCTTGTTAGAGGGGCAGCACAGCACCTGGAAGCTTTGGTAGAGAGCAATAAGGAGTGGTCCAAGAAAACCTGGTCATCACTACAGAAGTAGGAGAACCCCAGGAACAAGAACCCCATGGGTAGGCACTGAGGATTGATACTGGTGAGAGAAGGAAGACCAAGGCAGAATTCCAGTCCTAAAAGATATGGAGAATAGTCAGAGATCCAAGATAGGACAAGGTAAAGACTCCAAAACTGGAAATGGGGCACAAAATATAAGAGGAAACAGAACCAAAATAATACCAGGGTAACTCAAACTTCTCCAGACTGGAGATCAGATTGATCTGAGGCTTAGGTAGGGCTGAAGCAAAAGCCAGTGTAAATGACTCCATCTTCATATGCAAGGGGGCAGACAGCTTTTGTCCCAGTCAGCGGAGTGCCTGTAACAGATTTCGTCCAGGTCTGAGTCTTATTTCAAGATGCTCCATAAAATGCTCAAACCTTCTGAATATATAAGGTCAACTCAGGGATCTTGGAAGACTCCAGATCTTTGCTTGTCTTTCCCATTCACCTTGGCTTTTTCCTTGACACCTGGCCTGTTCTAATCTGGAAAGCCCATAAGAGCCTCTTTTATCCCTCACCTTCTGTTACTCCAAGGTCTTTAACCTCCTGTTGTTGAGCCCAGGAGCCTAGAGATCTGAACCACCCCTTCAATCCCTTAAGTGGCAAAATCCCAGGATTCTACCCAGAAGAGAAGCCTGGCAGGCAAGAACCTAGAGGAGTCTTAATTACAAAGTCCACTGTATTTAGTTTTCTTTAGAAAATGGGATACCATTAAAACACACATGCATTCACACAATGAAATATTTCTTGAGTGTTTTTTCTGGTGATTGGGTCATGGAAGTCACACTTGCTTCTTTCAAGTCACTAATGTCCTAGCTTAAGGAGAGAGGGGACTTTATTGTGAATAACCCAGGTACAGATAGATACAGGAGGTAAAAAATTGGTTAAAATATTCTTTTTGTCAATAAACAAATATGCACATGCACACGTGTGCACACACACATGTACATACATGTGCATACACTCTTTCTCTTCATCCCCTTTTACCCTGCTCCAGTGTCTTGATCTTCCTCTCTCCTGAGCATGGGCCTTCTTCATGTGGTAGGGACACCAAAAGCCCCAATTTCTCATGGCCCAATTTCATATTACCCAATCTTAGCAACTCCAGGAGAATGAAAACTTCTCTACTCAATATTTGCTTATACATCTCTGGGTAGACTTTGATTTCTCTTACTTGTGTCACATGCAAACAACTGAACCAATAATAGTGCCAGTAGGTTTAGGCCTTTGATCTTCTTTCCTGGATCACTTTCCCATCCTTATGGCCAGAGGCAAAAGATATCATCCCTGATGCTCTAGCTGGATGACATTGAATAGGAGAGGGGCTATGACCCAAGGGAAAACATGCATGCTCTTACCAGAAAAAAGGGGATAGTCTAAGCAGGAAAATCAAAAGATGTGTAGTATAGGGAAAAAAGAGGTAGTATAGGAACTGTGCTTTATGATAAATATTGGTCAAGTTTGGTTTTTGACAAGTTATAAGTGGAATGGCATTATAACAGAGAAAGACTATTCACTCAATTCATTTATCCATCCATGCAGCCAGGATCTATTGTGTGCCTACAGATACAGTGGTGAACAAGATAAATGATCCTCCTGTCTTCTGAAAGCCCACAATTCAAGAGGGATGCATATAAGGGACAAGTAAAACCAATTAAAATCTGGTGTTATATTATGTCTCTAATATACTAGAAAATCTGAGTGCTATCAGAGCACACAGCATAGTACACAAAGGATCACTGTTACACAACTCCAATCAACAACAAAGGCATGGAACAAAATATTCTGCAGCAGTTGCCATTCTCAATTTGATATTTAAATAGTGCCCCTTGTAGTTGTTTCAGACATGAGAGATCAGTAAAGAATTCCCAGAAGAAATTACATTCAAAATAGGACCTAAAGGATTAGTGGGAGTTGGTCTGCAAAAGGTTTTGTGCAGAAGGGGTGGGCAAGAAGGACAGGGAAAGTTCATATAAAGGGCTGGGTAGGAAAGAGAGCATGAAATCATGTCCCTGACATAAAAGACCCTCTATATGGTATGGATATAGAGGGAAAGTTAGGAAATGATGAAAGATGAGCCTGTCATGGTAAGCAGGGATCAGATTACATGTTACAAGACTGGGCTTTATTCTAAAAACAATAAGGAACCATTAAGAGATTATGAGACAAGAAGTCCACATCAGATATGTTTTTTAAGTGTGAGATAAAGAATGATCCAGGAGATAAGGGAACATGCCCTAAAATAAGGCGGGGAAGCAGGAAGAAAGAGTTAGAACTCTAGGGATTTGAAGACTAGATGAGGGAGATGGGGAAAATGCAAGGGTCGAAGATAAAGCCCAAATTTCTGACGTCACAACTGTATGGATAGTGGTGCCACTAAGACTAGAAGTCAGAAGGATCAGGGATAATAAGAGCATAATTTGAGACCCTTATAAATTAGATAAACAATGATATCCAAAAATGAGGTTGTAAAAGATGACTCAATATAGCAATAGCATGTAAAGCATTGAGTCAGAATTTTGCTGCTGTTGTTCATACTCAAAATCAATCCCAACCTTCTGAACCCACCAGAATTCCTTGTCATCAGCATTAGTTAGAAACTTCCAATGAGTAATATTCAAAAGATATGTGAAAGGCAGAAGGAAAAGCCATGCTTTTCTCGTTTCTGCCAGCTGAGAGCAAGATGCTGGGCATTTCTGGATATTGACATGGAGTTGGGTCAGTTCCAGGTCTAGTACTATGGCTAACATACCCTGGGAGAAGGTAACTGAGATCTTTTGTAGCAGCTTTCCTGTGATATCTGCACTTCCAGATTTCCTAGAAGCCACCGGATATGTTCTGATCATGATTCTTCCAATGATTTCAAAGGTCCTGTGAGACTTTAATTCCTTTTGTTAATATCCTATCTATTGAAAATATCTAGAGTGGCTTCTGTTTCCTTAACAGGGCTAATCATATTAGGTAGTTTATATCCTGCCATTATGGAGATGAGGAGGTTTTTCTTTTTTGTTTGGTTTGGTTAGTTTGGCTTTGTATTTTGGTTGAGTAATACAATGATGAAATTTGCATCTAATAGAAATACACTGGAAAAGAGTAAAGGTTTAGGTGTAGGATATTAATTATTGAGCTAGAGTTTATTTAGATGTTCACAAAAATTTGATGAAATCCCTCATCATAATCTTGTTGACAAGATGGAAAAATCTGTGGGTTAAGTGAAAGTACTGGCATTTGAGATGATGGTGGATTAACATTAACCCAAATGGAAGTCTCTTTTGACACGATACACATCTTTATCCTGAGAGCTATCTATTTTTCAAAAGCATGGAAAAAGACATAGATGACTGATCTATGATATGTGTGAATAATCTACTCCTGGCCAAGAATGTTTATACATCAACATGGCAGTATAAGAATCAGGATTTTAAATGATGTTAAACTTAAGTATTGGGCAGAAAATCAACAAAATGTAATTTAATAAACATAAGTATACAATTGTTTTTCTCCTGAAAATTTCTTTCTTTCCCAAGGTTTGTAATTAGTTTATTTTGTTGCATATTCTTTCCACTTATACGTTGAAATCTCAGTAAATGCTCACTCTTGTCAATGTTTTTTTCTCAATGGTCTAATTTAACAGTATCATTGTTGCAATATCGATTGCC
>PVKH010038862.1:0-11262 GCA_004027955.1 Chaetophractus vellerosus | reverse complement strand
AAAAAAAAAAAAAACCAATTGACTATGTTATTAGAGAAGTTGTGGGTTTATAGAACAATCATGCCTAAAATACAGGATTCCCATATACCAACTCACCACCAATACCTTGCATGGTGTGGAATATTTTTTACAATTGATGATAGCATATTTTTATAATTGTACTATTAATTAAATCCATGGTTTAATTTGGGGTTCACTATTTGTGTAGAGTAGTTCCATAGCTTTTAAAACAATTTTTATTCTGTTACCAAAAATGTAATTTAACATTTCCCCTCTTAACCACATTCAGATATTTATTTCAGTGCTGTTAATTATGTTCACAGTGTTCACCACTATCCATTATCAAAGCATTTCCATCATTCTAAATAGGAACATTACATTTTAAGCCTTAATTTCCCATTCCCTATCTGTACCCTGTCTTCTGGTAACTGATAATCTAGATTCTGACTCTATGAGTTTGGTTATTCTAATTGTTGCAAATCAGACTTCTGCCAAGAGTTCAGGCTTCCTGGGTTCCTCTCTTCGCAGGGCTCATTTCTATCTGGGCTCAGCTGCTCTGCTCCTCTGTGTGCTTACTTCCTGCGACTCCAGCATTAAAACGCCAAGGGTGTGGGGACTCAACGTCCTACTGATGTGGCCCAATCAAAGCCTTAAGCATAATTTAATCAAGTAAAAGTGAAACCTCTGAATCTAATACAATATAATATGCCCAGAGGAAAAGACCAGTTCACAAACAAAATCCAATATCTATTTTTAGAATTCATAAACAATATCTAACTGCTGCATATGTATATAACAGATTTTGTTTATCCATTCATCAGTTGATGGACACTTGGGTTGCTTTCATCTTTTGGAAATTGTGAATAATGCCTCTATGAATACTGGTGTTCAAATATATGTACAAAACCCTGCTTTCAATTATTTGGGTATATACCTAATAGTGGGAATATATAGTAGGAACTATAGTGGTAGTTCTATACTTAGCTTTTTGAGGAACCACCAAATTTTCTTCCACAGAGGCTGCACTGTTTTACATTGCCACCAGCAATGAATGAGAGTCCCCATTTCTCCACATCCTATGCAACACTTGTTATTTTCCTTTTTTAAAAAATAGCAGCCATTCTAATTGGGTGGGAAATGATATCTCATTGTGTTTTTAAGAGATGTTTATTCAAGTCTGTTGCCCATGTTTAAATTGGGTTATCTTTTTTGTAGTTAAGTTGAAGGATTTCTTTATATGTACTGGATATTATTCTTTTATGTAGGTTATTGTAGCAGTTTGGTATTGTTTATGAATTCCAAAAATAGATATTGGATTGTGTTTGTAAACTGGTCTGTTCCTCTGGGAATATTAGATTGTATTAAATTCAGAAGTTTCACTTTTACTTAATAAAATTATGATTAAGGCTTTGATTCGGCCATGTCAGTAAGACGTTGAGTCCCCTCCCGTTGGTGGGCAGGGACTCACAGAGAAGACTACATGGCAGAGGATACAGAGTTTGATGCTGGAGCTCTGGGAAGTAAACACACAGGAGAAGAACACAGAGGAATAGAGACGGCTCCATAGATATGGCAAAGGCCCTGGGAAGATAGAGAGTCTGATAGTCTACAGCTGACCTTGTGGAGAGAATGGAGCAGCTGAGCCTGGAGAGAGATGAGACTTATCCCAGCCTACAGCTGATATTGGAAGAACCTGGGACCACGGAACCTTAAGAGGAAGAGAAGCCTGAACGCTTACAGATGTCAGCAGCCATCTTGCTCCAACACGTGGCAATAGACTTTGGTGAGGGAAGTAATTTACGCTTTATGGTCTGGTAACTGTAAGCTTCTACCCCAAATAAATACCCTTTATAAAGGCCAAAAGATTTCTGGTATTTTGCATCAGCTTCCCTTTGGCTGACTAATACAGTTATCATTTTACTTTCATGGTAAAGTCCTTTGAGGAACAAAAGTTTGTTTTTATTTTGTTGAGTTCCCATTTATCTATTTTTACATTTCTTGCTTGTGCTTTGGGTGTAAAGTATAAGCATTGCCTAACACAAGGTCCAGAAGATGCTTCCCTATGTTTTCTTCTAGAAGTTTGATAGTTCTAACTCTTATATTTAGGTCTTTGATCAATTTTGAGCTGATTTTTGCATGTGGTGAGAAATAAGAATTCTTTTTTTTTTTTTTTGAAAATAGGGATCCAGTTTTCCCAGCAGAGACTATTCTTTCCCAATTGAGTGACCTTTGCCAACATCGTACCATGTTGTTAAAATTTATTGTCCTAAATATATGACAATTATATTTGGTTTGATACAAACATCAATAGCATGCGCATATACTTTTCCTATACTGCTCTGTCTCTCCACCATTTTCTTTTGTACTTGTTACCACATATCTTTGTATGTTGTATGTCTATCATCTGGATTTATCATTACTTTTTATGCATTTACATTTTAGCACCAATAGGAAGTAACAACTGGAGTTACATACCAAACAATAAAATCCAATAATACTGGCATTTACAATTACACAAATGGTAATTATTTAGTGTGAGTCTTTTTTTTTTTTTATTTGTACTGCTTTGAACCACTGTCTAGTGTCTTTTCATTTCAGGCTGAAGTAATCCCTTTAGCATTGCTTATAGTGCAGGTCTAGTTAAGATGAATTCCCCCAGCTTTTGTTTATCTGAGAATGTCTTAATCTCTCCCTCATTATTGAAATGGAGGCTCACCAGGTATAAAATTCTTGACTGGCAGTTATTTTCCTTCTGCACTTTAAGTATTTCAACCCATTGCCTTCTTTCCTCCATGGTGAGAAATTAGCACTCAATCTAAGTGGGAGTCCCATATATGTAACATGTTGCTTTTCTCTTGCAAGTTTCAGAACACCTTCTTTGTCATTTGCATTTGATACTGTAATCAATGTATGACAAGGTATACTTTTCTTCATGTTTATATTTATGTGTTCTCTGAGCTTTTCTTGCATGTGCATATTCATGTCTTTACTAAGTTTAAGAAGTTCTCGGTCATTATTTACTTAACTGTTCCTTCTGCCCCTTCCATTCCTTCTCCTTCTGGGACTACCCTAATGTGTATGTTGGTGTGCTTGATTGTGTCCCATAGCTGTCTTACTCTATTTTTGCTTTTAATATTTCTCTTTTCTCTCTGCTCCTTAGCCTGACTAATTTAAAGTGTCATGTTCAAATTCATTGATTATTTTTTCTACCTGCTTAAATCTGCTCTTGCAACCCTCCTGTGTATTTTTAATTTCAGTTATTATAGCTTCAACTCCAATAGTTCTGTTTGGTTCCTTTTTAAAATTTCTCTTTACTTAGATTCTCATATTTGTTCATTCATTATTTTTCTTATAACCTTTAGTTCTTCCTCAGTACTTTCCAGCATCTCCTTGAGCATTTGAAGATCATTTGCTTAAAGGCTTTGATCAATATGACCACATTCTCATCGTCTTCACTGGTGTTTTCTATATTTTTCCCCTTTCCTTTGGATGGGCCATCATTTCCTGTTTCTTTTTTTTTTATCTTGTACTGTTTTGTTTCACACTGTGTATATTAATATTTTAAGTAAACTCTGAGATTCATTCTGTTGGATGTCTGTTTTTTGACTTTGTAACCAGCTGGTGATAAGACAGATTTTCCTGAACATCAGCTGTTCTATTAGGAAGGTCTGCCTAAGGTGAATGTGTTGTGTTGGTTTTATCAGGCATTTGCCTGTTATTTGTTTTTAGAATTCCTCTGTTACAGGCATTTGATTGTTCCATTTCCCAAGAGCAAACGTCCCTCACCAGATGTAATAGTTTGTAGCTGGGTGGATATAAGTAGATCATGTTCTTAAAAGGAATCCATTCCTGTAGGTGTGGGGCCCATTGATTGGATTGGATTCAATCAGGAGGCTTTTGATTGGATTACCTCAGTAAGGTGTTAACCAGCTTGTGTGTTGGTCCACTTACTGGGAGAAACATGCAGAGACACACAGAAAAAAGTGGGAGAGGCAGAGAAACCCCAAGAGGCTGAGGGAGAGGTCCCAGTGGCCAGAGGCTGGAATCAGCAAACCACTGATGAATGGAAAGGGGCCCCTGAGAGACTGAGAGGCCTGAAGGAGAGGGGAGAGATGCTCCATGTACCTAATTGCCCACAGCTGAGCTCGGGAAGAAAGTAAGCCTGGAGGAGAAGATAGAGGTCCAGACCAGCAGAACTGACATTGTGTCTCGCCTGGTGGCAGTAGTCCAAGATTGCCAGGAGCCAACATTTGGTGAGAGGGCATCTCTGATGATACCTTGATTTGACATTTTCACAGGCTCAGAACTGTGAGCTTTTAACCTAATAAATTACTATTATAAAAGCCAACCCATTTCTAGTATATTGCTTTCAGCAGCTTCTAGCAAACTAAAACATCAGGTAATTAAAGCCAGCAGGCCTTTGTCCAAGATTGTCTTACTCTATACTTTTTTACGCACTTCATGCTGCTTTTGCCTGGAAGGAAAATTCTGGGAGGAGGACTTTCCCAATTTGGTCTTTCCCATCAAAACAGGGCCAGGGACCCACAAAGGAGGCACAGATACGTTGCAAAGTGCCCTATGGAGATGGTCAGGAGGGGCGCCAAAAACTTCTCTGATGATATCCTGAGCTTTCCTGGTCTGCCCTTCAGCCTACTGTCCCCCACAGCCCTGAGGAAGCACTGCATCTTTAAATCTCTAATGCCTCCAACCTTGTGGACAGAGGCTTCAAACATTGGCTGCTGCTGCCTTTGTCCAGGAATGAGTGAAAACAGTGGCTGCTCCTGGGTGGTTTGAAACAATAGCTACCATGATCCAGGAATTTGAATTTGCTATTCAAAAGCCATGATCAGTGATGGGCTGTGCACACACCTGTTCTTGGGGAAGAGGGTTTTTATGCCCCTTTTTGTCACCAGGTGCTAGCCAGGGACTGGGTCCTGCATAGTTCTGCCACAAGAGTGGGGGATGGGCTCCAATTATCCACAGTACAGTTCTTTACCATAATTTATCAGCCTCTTCCTCCTGTTCTTTCCTGGATGCTGTACAGTGTTCCTCTGAACTCTGGAATTTCAGATTAGTTGTGTCATACAGTTCCTGCCGATTTAATCATTGTTTTGGTGGAAGGACTGAGTTCTAGAGTTCCATACTCCACCATCTTCCCAGGAAGTCTATATTATGACTATTTTTATACACCTTAATATTCTTTTTATTTCAAACCTAATGGATCCTTAATACCAGAATGAGTAGATACTGAAGAAGACTTCAGAAACTAAAAGAATACAGTATTATTAAAACTTAAATTTCTTGGAACTTTAATAGTATATAGGTCATTTTATGATGCCATTTTATTGCTAGAAATTTGAGTTTCACCTGTAGACACCTAACCCTTTTGTTGTAATGATTTTTATAGGCAATAGTACTCATTTCCATGTGATATAAGAATTCAGAATTCACTGAATCACTTCCGTCTCTTGAAGGAAAAAGAAAAGAGTTGTAATTTAATTTGTCATGAAAATCATGTTTCTGTAATGAGTGAAATAAATGTAATGAACTCTTTAATGGGAGTGTTTTTCTCAGCTGCAGCATAGTTTGAGAAATATGGGAAACAATGATTATAAATCCACACAAGGCTTCGTTAGGACTATTTACAGAACACATATTTATCATCTTTAATAGTGCAGCATGAATGATTTCATGTATTTTTTTCTTTAATCTTTATTATTAGTTCCAAATAATTGTGTTAATTCCATAGAAAACTTTACATAAATACTACTGCTTCCACATATTGAAAGGGTCATTATATTCATGTCTTGGAGGTATATGCATAAGTGTCTTCCATATTTCAGGCATCACAGATGAGTTCAGATCTGTAGATTGTCGTTGCCCTCTATTACTCCTCGTTTAACATGAAATCTCCACAGGGTTCTTTCTCCTATGTATAAACAGTATAGCATCACTCTGTCTTCATTGACTCCCTTTTGTGAGCTCTGCTTTATTTTCTCAGAAATGGGGAAAATATCTGTCACTAACTCTGGTGGAACTTTATCACCAAGGCTTCCCCACATCATAGAATATTAATGAATCTCAAAAAATCTCTTTGGCTTTTGCATGTAGTCTCTTGTTCCTCAGAAACTAAGACTGTGTTCAGGAGAATCAGCAGGGGAAGACATGAAACCACCTCCTTCATTTTTCTCTTTTCTACCAATCCTTTCCCCTCCTGCTTCAGCCAAACATCCTGCAAATAGATACTAATATAGAGGTGGCCTCTGCAATCGCCATTAGCTAATTTTTCTTTATGTTTTCCCCTTATAGGACTGTAAGGTGGTCTAGAAATATGTACTTATTGAAACTGTGCATGAAAGGAACAACAGAATTTTTGGCTTATATCCTTCTATAACAAATGAAAATTACAAATGCATTCTATCTAGCATGTTATTTGGTCCATAATTTCATTTAGTATTTCTACATATTTCTTGGTGATAGCCATTTTCATCTTCCCATTGTTTCCAAATGAGACAATGTTAAATTTAGCAAACAGCTGATGAAGTGAAGTATTTGTTCATAGACAGCTTGTCACATGCCTGTAAACTACAATGTTCCTTATAATAAATAGTTAATTGCTGAATCTGCATTTATCCGGATTCTTTTGATTGCGAGTGACAGAAATTCAAGTTGGTCTAGCTTAATCAAATGGGTAATTAGTGGGTGGATTCTAGGGGTATCTCACATAATTGAAGGAAGGATTGAATAATCAAATTCCGGAACTGGGACGACTCCAGTTGGGCCTCAGGAACAACTGGTAGGCAGGACTCAAATAAAGAGCACCAGAGCTCTCTATTCATCTCCTAATTCTGTTTATCTCTGAATTTCAGCTTCATTCTCTCTCTACTGTTGGATCTGACTTTCATATTTATAGCTTGCACTGAGGAGAGACTCTCTTGCCCACTTCCAGTTTTTAAAAATCCCTATAAAAGACCCTCTTTGGCATGAATTATGTCATGCGTATATCCCTCAACTATTTAAATGTGGGAAGGCAGACGTTGTAATGAAAGATTTTCCCCAAAAGGCAAAGTCCAGCATAGAATAAGAAGAGATAAGGATATCTACTAAGCATTCTTCATGTTTATCCTTCATCTTTCCTTTCTTCAACCTAGATCAAGACAAAACTCACTTATCATAAATAAATATATGAAATTTCCATGACAAATCTTCTGTGATACTGTATAGTTGGATTGTTTGATAAGGCAGAAGGTGGTGGTTTGTCACTGGATGGGGGTGATAGTGGTGCCTGATGTGATTGGGTTTGAGGGTCCTGGACTGTGAGAGGGAGTAGGGTGGGAGGGTTGGTTTGGACTATCCATGGAACTGGGGGGAGGGCTGGAGGGAGGAACAGATAAACTCTGTGGATTAGTAGGTCTGTGGTTAAAACTACAATGGTGGGAATGTTCTTTTGGCAAATATGACAGGGGAAGGTGAGGGTTACTGGTGCAGGATATCTGGGAGGGGATATGTGGAATAAGGCACAGCTGGGGCATGCTTCTATGGAATATGAAAGTGTTCATCTTGTCATAGTTTGTTATCTCAGTGGGTGGAGACCCACACAATAAACAAGAAAATATTAAATTATCATCCTGGGGAATCCTGCTGTTTTCTCAGAGGGGCAAAAATTTCTCAAGAACATAGACACTGCCTAATAAAAGAAAACAGATAAATATATCAAGCCCTCAATATTATTGCATATAACTATGAACCTTATTCTTCAAAAATTGAAATTTAATGGTTACCGTAGGTTCTGATGGGAGGGGGGAGGGCATTTTTTAGGGCATTAGGATTGTTCTGCATGATTTTTGCAGTGATGGATAAGGCCATTTTAAATTTTGTCAAAATTTGTATGGTGCAAAATGTAAACCATGTGTAAACCATTGACCATAGTAGCATAGTAGTAATGCTTCAATATTTGTACATCGATTGTAAGAAAAGGTACCATATACATGTACAATGTTATTAATAAGGGAAAGTGGGAGAGGGGAAGGGGGTTGGGTATAGAGGAATCCCCTATATTTTCCATGTGACTTTTCTGTAACCTAAAACTTCTTTGAAAATAAAGCAAAAAAATAAAAATAAATAAATAACACATTGGAGGAACATACGGAAGAAATTGTCACTGTACAAAAAGAGATGACATACCTTACAGCAATGAAAGACGTGCACAAAACTTTTATTTTTTATTTTTGTATTGTATTTGTTACTTTTATTATTATATTACTTTCTTATTACTTTAAATTGTTTATTTTTTGGTTTTGTTTTGGGGGAGGCTTTAGATCCCAGAAGGGTCACAACTGTGGCAAGGGAGGATCACTGGTGCAGGGTATCTGTAATGGGGGGATGTGTGGGGAGGGGTTCACCTCTATAGCACATGAATATGTTCAAGTGGTCATGTGGTATTTTCTTGGTGGGAGAAGACTGACACAAAAACTGTAAGAAAATTGAATTCCCATCCTGGGAAGTCCTGCTACATTCTCTAATAGTTGGCAGGAATCCCCCAAGTACATGGGCAGTGCCTATTATGCCAGGCCCTTAATATTAATGGTTGTACTTAGGAATGTTGTTCTTGTGAAACTGCAACTTACCTTAGTATTATATATTGCCTAAGAGTTACCTTCTGAGAGACTCCTTGTTGCTCAAATGTGGCTTCTAAGTCAAACTCAGCATTAAATGCACTATCTTACTGCTCTTGTGGGACAGGGTTCCCAGGGATGATCCTCCCTGGCACTGAGGGATTATTACAAAGCACCAAGTAGTGATGCTTTTGGGAAAAGACCTTGACCAAAAGGGGAAAATTTTAAATACAAAAGAGTTTTTATGGCTAAAGATTTCAAAGTGAGTCAGGAGGTCATTCCAGAGGTTACGCTTATGCACATTGCAGCAGGATCTCATTGACTACCACAGTAAACAGTGTTTCAAACAGCAGGGCTTCTGAGGCTTCTAGAGATATCTGGACAGTATAGGCAGGCCAAACAATCTCAGGAATTCAGCATCCTGTCAGTGGGCCTTACTTTGGAATATATGCTCCCCAATGTAATAGAGTTAGACTCATTTATAATTTCCCTACATATGACTCTTCTGCCCCTTTTATTTGAACCTATAATTAGCACTATACTTATTAAATATATGTCCCCAGAGACTTAAATCTTCAGTCTGTTCATATGTTGGTTGAACCCTGAATCTCAGCAGAGTTGCAACACCTACTCTCCGGTTAATTGGACTCTCCCAGGACAACTAACAAAAAGATGACAATGTACAACACCCATCTGAAAAAACTGAGAGTATTGACAACTGCAAGCAAGACAGTTCTAGCCATCTGCCCCATAGGATCTAAGACCCCTCTCAGTCAGAAACAGATTGTGCATCACCATCCCCAAATCATCAAGACTGAGGAATGAACAAACATAAGGGGGGAATGCAACTATGGACTAAAGTAGACATTATTATTCTAGCAATAGAAGAACTTGTATCATTGATATAAAAGCAGTGGCCACCAGAGGTTCTGAAGGAAGGGAGAGGAAAGAATAGGTGTAACATGGGGGCATTTTTGAGACATTGGAATTGTCCTGCATGACATTGCAATGACAGATACAAACCATTATATATTTTGTCAAAACCTATAGAATTGTGCAGGGAAAAGTGTAAACTATAATGTAAACTGTAGTCCATGGTTAGTAGCAATGCTTCAATATGTGTTCATCAATTGTAACAAATGTACTACACAAATGAAAGATATTAATGTGGGAAAGTGTGTGGGGGGAAGGGGTTGGAGTATATGGGAATCCCCTATATTTCTGGTGTAACATTTATGTAATCTGAAGATTCTTTCAAAAGTAAAAAAAAAAAAATTAAAGGAAAATCAGTTGTATTGTTCATCTTGCAATAAATAATCTCAAAAATAAAAAATGTAAAAAATACATACATGCTTGCACGTACATTACACATATATGCATTAGCTCCCAAAATAAACTAAGGCTTTTTTGGCCTTTTTCCTTGCCTTAGGATGGATTTTAATATTTGTTAATGAATTATGTAGCAATTTTTTTTAGTCTGGAAGTCAAATTGATTGGGCAATAATCCAACACCCAACCTTGAATTCCATTAGCTTCCTTTTAAGATATGAACCCAACTTTGGCTCAGTCTTCTCCTAAAGTAGCTGTTTTAATGATAAATTACCAATTCTCATTGGCTGTACAACTCTTTTCTTCCTTCTAAATTCTCAGATGAATACCCTCTGGTGGTTGTGATTTATTGCAATATTGTTGTTTAATTTCTTGAGTTATTTCCAAAAATGGTACCAGCAATTTCCATTTATTCTTGACATTGTGGCTTGTACTAGATACTTAAAACTGACTCTCCAGAGATAGAAGGAAAAATAATAAGCATTTTTCCAACAAAATATATATGATTTATTTTTTCCAAAAAAGGCATTAAAATTTATGAACATCCAAGAGTTAGCAATTATAAACCCCTGATAGTAGCTGCATATAGAAGAAATAAACGAAATAACAATGGAACAACTTAAATGTACAGTTTTATACTATTAACAATGAAGATATTTACATGAAAATATGTTCTCATTTGAATATCTTAGTGAAAGGAGTGAATATTCAACACACTTCACTGATTTTGGAAGCATCCCTCCTTTGCTGAACTGCTTTAACATAAGACCTGATTTTATTCTTCTGTCAAGTCCCATTTTAAACAGTTCCATTTAAGTAATTTCACTAAATTATGGTCCCTCCAAATTTATCTCTTTGATAGCATATGTTTTCCTGGCATTTCCAAGTACTATGTATGTTTAGCTCTAACTTCCATATTAAAAACAAAAATTAGTCTTGCCCATTAGACAATATTAGGAAAGCATGTTTCTTTTCTCTAGCCTTCAGGGTCCACCAGAAGCCCTAATTTTCTGTGAAAGCCTTTCCAAACCTCAACTAGATAGGTTCTTGTTTGTGGTCATCTTTCATGGCAGGGGACTCTATTTTTATATTACTTTTGCAACTATTGTACTGTATTCCTCATTACACCTCTGGCTACATGTGGTATAACCTTCTATTTGGTGGAAGCTCTATTAGACTTCTTAATTTTTACATCAACTTTGCATCTTTGCTTAATTGCTGTTTTGCTGAGTCCCAAAAGGAAACAGAGGGCATGCTGGAAGTGGGTGGTGATTGACATGAGTTTAAGTTCATGAAGAGAATATTTAGAAAAGTCTGG
>PVKH010038861.1:0-11256 GCA_004027955.1 Chaetophractus vellerosus | reverse complement strand
TCTCTTTCAAATGGTCAAACATACGTTCCCTTTGGCTTGCTTTCCAGGCAGGGCATCCGAGGTCCAGTTAGCATTGCCGCAGATGGCTGGAGAGTCTGACAACTGCCCAAACCAAAGCAGGCACACACCAGTTTAGCAGTCTCAAGCAAGAAAGATCCTTCTGGTGGAGCCCTGGACACATTTGTGATACAAATACAGATTCTGCTCTATCAATATATTGTAAGGCCCCTGAAAATGTTCCTCCCCCGCAATGTATCCATTTCTTATTTCAGCAAACTGCTATCGATTGTGTTCTGCTCTGTAAAGCACCGTCGGTGCTCCTGAGAAACCCTGGCCTGAAGCCCATGTCCAGGCAACTCAGAGTTGGTGCCGACGTTCGCCATCTGGGGGATTTCTTCAGAATGCTTATATTTAAAGCATGAAGCAAACACAAGCCAAACCCTCAATGGCTCAGAAATGAAGGCTTAGAGGCATTCTTTTGCACATTTGCTTTCACGTACTATACCTTTATTCTACTTGAGTCTCTAAATCCTGCTTCTACAGGCACCTAGCTGCTTCTGCTCCCCTTGGCTGCTTTCGTTGTCTCCTGAAGAAGCATCAGATGAAAAATCTCTACCACTTTTTCCTTTGGACCCATCCCTTCCCTTCCCTTCCCTCGCCTCTCCTCGCCTCTCCTTCCCTTCCCTTCCCTCTCTGTCACTTTCTTTTACAAAAAGTACTTGCTTGAAGAGACAGTTAAAGAGTTAATAGTATTCAAGGCTAAAAGAATTTTTACAGGTGCTTGTGTCTTCCTTTGATGGACTCTCCCACCTGGGTTCTCCCTGCACGAACCATCCAACCAGACCATTCACTTCTAAGAAGATGGGGTGGAGAGAAATGGATGTTTGCTTTTTAAAAAATTATTTCTTTATATTTTTAATTATGTATTAATTTGTAATAATCTTATTTAAAAAATAGCTGGTGGAAGCTCTGTGAGTTATGAGAGACAGCTAAAGTTACCCATTACTGAAGAAAGGGAAGAGGCAGGTTCTCAAACTATTGTAAATAAAAGAATTGAGAGAAGCTATTAATGACGTTTGGAGGCACATCTCACCCTGGATGGGGAGAAATGCTCCTGTGGGGCCTTGGATTCCAGGGCTGAAGGTGCCCCAAGGGAAAAGGGTGAAGTTGCATTTAGAAAATCCCTGGGGATTCTTAGGGGTGAATTTAAAGATTTGGGGGCATTTTATTCATGGATTCTATAATGCCTAGGCTAAGAGGCCTATTAAATTTGTACATGTGTGGCATGGCCAGACAAAATAGTCTTGAGGTACTCTTACTTTTCAGTGATTTCAACAGGCAAAAACTGATAATAGACTTGTGCAAACTGACATTTCAGGAATAAAAACAAGAGGCTAACTCATCCATCTTAATGTCTCTAATTTGTTACTCCTGAAAATCAAACGTGAAGTAGCAACCCTACAACCAAATACGAAACCTGGTCCCTGGAATTGCGGCTGAAAATCTGTATTTCACCAATGGAAAGAAGCAGAAATAGATGCAGTTGCTAAACATTTGCCAGAGTGGCATAGATATGGAAGAGGCTAACAGATGTGGAAATCGCCAGGTTGAAATTCTCTGGCAAAGAAACAAATTTATGATTTGATATATTACTGAAATACCCGTCAACCTTTCATAATAAGCAATACTCAACTTTTGAGTTGTGGACTTAGCTGTCATACCTTCGAGATTCCTAAAAGTAGATATAGAAGGGGACGTCACTAGTTGCTCTCATAATATAGCAAGACACGTTCAGAAGAAGTGGATTTTTTTTTTTTTTGGTTATTGTCTCCTTAATAAAAAGTCCAAGGCCCAAACTTGGAGAAAAATCATAACCTTTTCTTTACTCATAATGATAACTTTGAAAGGAAGGCCCAGCTATCAGAAAGCTGCTGCAAAATTAATATAAGATGCGAAAATGCACAATTTTATATTTAGAAGAATTTTTGATGAAACCTGCATTAAATTTCATTTGTACAAATGGAGTTAAAACTATGAAGACAAAAAAAAGTGCAGATCATCCCTTATTACTAGTGTGCAGGACAGAAAGGACTGTTTGTCATTATAGAGAAATAATATATTAGGAATAGAATTTCCCTGTATTTATTAGAGAAGCATATATATCCTAATGTGTTCCACACTCCAAATGATTATACGTTTTCACTGAAAAGAAGAAAGAAGGATATAGAAGGGATGTAAAGAACAGGACAGGATTCGGATGCCTCTAACGAAAGGCAATGGACTCTAGGCACCGAAGACCAAAGTACGTTTGCGTAAATGGTAACTCTCAGTCTTACAAGGCAGTGCTAGCATGCTAACTTTTAATATTAAAATATATCTGGACGTATGAGTGTGTGTTTGCATGTGTGTACATAATTTGGACACAAGCTACTTGCAAATACAAAAAGGGCAGACCCCAGGTCCTTGAGATGCCTTGAAGATTCTGTTTTTAAATCTGGATACACCCTCTCCCTGCTGGTAACTCTGTGGCCTGGCCATTCCCACGAGGTTTTCACTTGACCACAACCACGGATGCCAATTCCAGGCCAGGCTGTGGCTGCTCTAGACTTGAGAGACCCCAGCAGGAGTGAGGGGAGAGTAATACATCAGCAGAATACACCACACTCCCCTCTGCTGCTGCTTCCTTGGGCTCACCAAGACGTCAAACAAGGTGACTGCAAAACTGAACGGACAAAAAAACAAAAACAAAAACAAAAAAAAAACACACAAAAAACCGCTGCCTACCTACTTCCAGACTGCGTACCATTTTTACATGCACTCGTTTGGTCAGTCTTGAGAAGATTTTTGTTTTTTAAAGCATGCTTGGTTTTGAGCAAAACCTAGGTTATCCCCGGGCTTTCTCCATGCTTGCTCTAGTTGAGTGTTCTGTGCTTTGTTGCAAATTTCATGTCCCAGTAACATTACTAAAAATTGGTTAGGCAACTTCAGAAACTTTCTCCTAAAAGTAACATTTTGATATATTTTCTTTTTCCAAAGTTATATATATATATACAAATAAAGAGTAAATGTATTCTGTTTGCTATTGTTTTCTCTTTAAAACATTACAACTGAATTTGGGTGCAGGTGTTTTACTAGATTTTGAAATGTGATTTTAGGATTTGCCTTTTCAGTTTGAAATAAATGCTTGGACAAAAGTTTATTTTCTGACAGGCAATAATAAGTTATTGATATTGTATTATCATGGCCTATGTGAAGTGTAGTCTCTAGCCATTTTAATATAGCTCCTCTGTAAACACACATTAAAATACACACACCACCTGGGATGTACAAGAAGGAAGCAAGAAGTATAATAGGTATTTGGAAAGAATACAGACAGATTTCCTTCCCTCCAAAAGGGTTTTAGATTCACTATTTTTGCTTTTTTTAAAATAGAGAGATGCTTCCACAAGAATGAATGCTTTGATATTTACGACTACTCGTCCCCCAAAATGTATAAAAACAAAGTCAGAAATGATACTTTATAATTAAAGTAGCAAAGCGCTTTCTGAGGGATGTTGTCAATCCCCTGAGGAATTTTAGTTCCCATGTAACTCCGTTTCCTTGGAAAGGAAGTGTGCAGGTGATGTTTTACTTGGCAGGGGGTAGTCTAGGCATAAATGTTGGTACCCTAATGTAATAACTTATTTAGTGCCTCTTCTCCACTGCATAGACTGCAAAATGTCCGATCCACGGTTTGCTTCCAAGGTGTTTTATTTTGGGCTGAAGTTTTCATCCATTTATGATTTCCCATCTCAGATTAGATTGTATTTTATTAACTATAAGGAATCTCACATTGCTGTCCTGTCTTCTTTCAGTCCAGCGTCTCTCCAAAATACACTAAGAAGCGAACAAATGTATAAATGGAGCCCAGTTTCCAAAGCACAGTTCAGAAAGAATCTGTAAGTTACTTGTTCATCTCTCACATAAATTATCTGAAATAAGAACTCTCCAAGCAGGTGTCCAAACACCTAGTAGGACGCCTAGTGTTCAGTAATGGCTTGATGAAGTAAATCTTAAATATGACAAGTAATGAGATAATATTGTCTGGTCATAATGCAAAGCCACTGAGGACATACTTCTAAGAGAACAATTATTTCCTCATTATCCTTATCAGTGGCATAAATCACGTTAGTAAATAAAATGTTTTCACTATGCTACAATTTGAGATTTTACATTAAGAAAAGGTTAAATGTTCAAGTGCAAATTTACCACAATTCTCATACTTTTATTGGGTACTCGGTCTGTGCCTGCCATTATTTTTAGCATTATGCAACAATTAATCCTCAAATAATCCCATATTAGGGAGGAGAAAACTGAGGCACAGAGAGATTAAGTTTAATAGCCAAGATCTCACTCTAGGAAGGGGTGGGGCCTTAGTTAAAATCCTGTTTCTAGGACTTGAACTTTAACTACTACGCTTTTGAAATCAGCCAGTGTAGCAGTTACCATTTGCTCCTCAAATAATAAAGACACATGAATGTGTTGCCAGTGGTGAATCATGTGGCTGAAATCACAGTGGGTATTTGAGGGTGCATGCTTATTTTAGTCTTTCCAAAGCTTCTCGAATGAATTTGTTTTACTTTTGTAATCAGGAAAAGTAAACATAAAGATTGAGAAGAGACCAAAAAATAATGAATGAATTCAAATTGCCTATTTGCAGTGTTAATCACACTGTGAAGCATGTTTGTGGTTGCAATGTAATTACCCATTTAATTAGGAAATAGGGAAGTAAAGACAATACAAAGAATTGTTAATACAGTCAAAGTAAAGAAAGAGCACATATCATCAAATGCGCAATAAAAGGAATTAAGTCTATGAAAAGGCATGTTTTAAATAAACGTCGATGGCAAACTGGAGGGGAAAACCTGCACACAAAATAAGTAATGTAATATAATTTTTAAAAATTTTAATAATGCCAAAAGAATCACAAGGTTAATTAAAAAAAATGTAAATGATCATAAAATATATTTTGTGCTTGGAATAATTATCAAAATCAAAACAACTCAAACACATCAAAATAAAAGCCAAAAACAATTAAAATCTGAATGGGCTGTAATATCTTAAGGATTCACAGATATTTTTAAATGAAGTCAACGAGTTGAATATTTTGTTCCAAGGTCACTTCTCTCTACCAGGAATCAACCACAATGCTTCAATGGAAAATTAAGTTGGTGGAAAGACCCTGTAACAGCATGAAAATAAATTAGATTCCCTTCTGCTGAGTAGGTTTTGATTCAGGGATGGGGCATGGTGGCTTCTATTATCATATGGAGAATTATCACATTTATTATCTATTAATACCCTTCACTAGCAGCAAATAGCACCAAATAGGTTTGTCACTTTTATCAATCAGCTCCTAGCTCTAGACACAGCTCTATGAAAGGCAATTTTGGGGTTGAGAGTCTGAGGAACTGGGTGAAGATCTGTTAAGTCTGTCATGCCATGAGCAATAATCTGGCTATTTTTCAAACCACCACAACATATACATGCCATCATTTTTCTTTTCAAACCTATTAATTAACAGGATAAATTGACTGCCTTTTCATTTATTCTACACACACTTTTTAAGAACCTAAGTATGAAAAGGAGGTACAAAGATGGCTAAAACAGAGCCCTACCCTCTAGAAGGACCCTGTTTAGAGGGAAAAGTTACATTAATTGCTTAAAAAATTAGATTTGGTTCAGCATTAGTGATTTTAAACAAAAGGAGGACGGTTTCATGAGTTCATGTAATGATTTCAAGATAATTTTTTTCTTGTTTCTCAGGTGTAGGATAGAACTAAATACGGAATGTTTCATATTATCACTTACCTCCAATATAACAGATATGTTTGCATTGTATAAAATAACTCAATGGTAAGCCATCTTAAAAGACCTATCAACTATTGCTACATAGATATGCATCTGTAACATGCACGTATGTAATCTAATGCACATTTTGATTCTGCAGAGTTTAAGAGTGTCCATGTATAACTTTCTGTCAAGCACTTTCCAATTACTTTAACTTCTAACTTCTCAAAAAAAAAAAACCCAAACAAACAAACAAACAAAAAAAAAAAACAAGCATTCATATTCTGAGAGGCTTATTATCTCTTTTTTGCACACTAAAAAAAAAAAGGGAAAAAAACTTAGCCAAGGGCAATGGCAACAACCAAAATCACATATATATCTACGCAAAGACCTCCCTTAAACTAGGATTTAGTTCTAAGAGTACCCAGATTAGATGGATGGTGTCTTAATTCTTAATATGGCTGATAGTCAAATATTCTTTACAAACTGCCTCTGTGCATATTTAGGTAGACATAAATATAAACCAAGACTTGTTTATATTAGTCACACATTTTGAGTTAGGATGGTGGACTCAGCTTTATTTATTTGTTTTGAATGCTGTCTTTAAGACTTGTAAACTCATTATCCCCAGAAAAGTGAAAGTCTTTTGTTTTTCTTTTCACTGGCCTAAAATTTTTCATGTCTCTTGAATGCCCGGAAAGTGTCACTTAAACTAGGTCACACACACACACACACACACACACACACACAAATAACAGCAGGTGGGTTAAGTCACTCAGAGTGTGCAAGTGACACTCCTCTGAGGCCCCTCCCCAAATGCCATCTCAGGCCACATAGCAGCCTGGAGTCAGTTCCAGCTCAGAGAACAGAGTAGCAGCTGCTGGGAGCTGGCGGCAGCTCAAGTCTCAGCTGTATTCTTGGCCTCCTGCCTCCTCCAAGCCCTTACTAGGCGCGCGTGATCAAGGAAACAGCTGAGCCCCCACCTCAAAGAGGAAACACAACCACCGCAACCCCCACGGCCACCTGTTCCTGGGGTCAAAGAATCATCAACTTCCTGCTCAACTTGCAGGGACAAAGTGGACTGCTGATTCACCCCAGCGCTCTTCACACTCAGGACAGGGCCTGGCCAAAGCAGGGCCCTAATGGGGCTGGAGTGTAAGCACGGACAGTTTGGCAGACCCACCCGGGGCTTGACCTTTGAGTGAGTCAGACACTGTTTAGATGTTCGAGCCACAGGGGTCTACTAAGATTCCAAACTCCTTTAGACTAGGCTCTACCAAATCTGCCCTGTGTTATTCTTTTCCTAAATAGAAAAATTTGATTTTGGGTTTCTCTTAGGCTGAAAAATTGCTGAGTGCCCGAGAGGGGGCGTTGAAACCGCTGCACTTTTCTTGGACTGTGACTCACACCCTAGCCTTCCCGGGTGCCATGGAATGTTGAGACTGTCTTGGTGGCGTCAGCATACATTCCCCATCTGATGCCAGTTTCTCGTGGTGGAGCTGGAGACCTAGGACAGGGGAAACGTGAGGGATGGCGAGGCAGTGCTGCTCCGTAGGTCTGCGGGGGCGTGCTTGTCGCGTCCCAGGATTCCAGCTCTGACAGCTTCAACCACATTCACGTAAGCGCTATTAAGAGACATTCGTGACTTCAAATATTGTGACATCTCATCCTACTCAGAGGGCACACCCATCCCGATCTGTCTCAGATCCACACGGGAGGCTCTGCTTGATGCTATTAAAAATTCCTCTGGAACAAGAAGGGCACGACGTTGATTCTCCGGGGTGTGTGCGTGAAGTTTCTTACACAATTCTCGCTATTTTGTGTATGTTCTGAAATTTTCCATAATAAAAAAATTAAGGGTATAAATTTTTCTCTGGGGTTAAATCACCTTCAGATGCAAATACTATACACCAGAACTGGACTTCAGTCCAAGTGGGAGACACTCTGATTTGCAGGTGATTGGTTCTTATTTCCAGGGGGAGTGTGAGAAGGTTGAAAACCTCTGATAGACCACAGCTTCTAGGGAAAAGACTTTTCTCCCAAGAAGTGATAAAGGACAATTTTGATCCAAAGCTGCAGTAGGCAATCAGATACATTAGCTCCAGGGCATCCTGGCGTGCCTGGTGCTGATTTTTTATCTTTCTGGTAGACCTACAGTGGTCTCCCTTCAAGGAAGGACTTGTTGCCCCTTCAGGGATTGTCTCAGGGCCGAGATCTGAGTCACTCAATGCCTCTCTCGTAGGGTGGTCCACATACAATGACTGATCAAGGCGGGGGTGCCTGGTCATCTCAACCCAACACGGGACAATCTGATGGCCATTCTAGTTGCAGAGCTCCACGTGAGCTGGGCCCATGCTTTCCTCTCCTTTGCCCTGAGTATCAGCTCAGTTGCTCCCTCTACCCACTCTTGCTCTGCCCGTGTCCTTCCACAGGTGATGGACCCGAAGGACTCTCCGGGGCAAATGTCCTGCACACAAAACCCCGTCTCAGAGTCTGTTTTCCAGAACACAACCTGAAACATCACGGGACACTTCAGAAGGTTGAAAACGCACTGCAGTGGTAATAAAACTGAGGTTAAGAATCATTGCTCGCCTTGAAAACGTTGTTAGATCCTCTAAATCATCTTCTCTAACCCCTGATGCCTCATCTTTGCTCCTAATCTTTCAATATTTCTGAAAGAATTACATTTGAACCCACAATATGCAATTGTATGCAGAACAACATTTCTGAATTACTCGTTCTAAAGCAACCATATATTTAATTAAGGCCAAATAAAAATTTAAAAAAAGAAAGACAACCTAAAACTCTCCCCAAAGTAGTAAATTCTACCTATACATGAAATTCACTCCAAATATTTAACCTCCAACTCCCAGAGGCCACTTAAACTCTTCCCCCAAATCTCAAGTTTGTCCACGTGCAGACACCTCTGAGTTACATCCACAAATTTAATTTCAAAACCACCAGCAGCTAACACCATGCCTGACACACAGTATTCAAACTATCATGATAACATATTAATTAGTGTCTCTGAAGCAGTGTATACAAACTATCTCACTTATTCCTCTCAACCATTAGTAGCTGTCGGTGTTTCCATTATACAGATGGGATAACTGAGACTCAATGAGGCTAGAAACTTAACAAGTCCAAAGACATTATGCATCGCTTTTCCCCCAGGGAAGATGTATTATTGTTGGCTATGAAAAGCACTCTTTTGGGGAAGAGGCTGAATGCAAAAAGGTCAATGACAATTGAATACTCTTGATTTATTGAATTTTTAGCTGGCCATAAGAATGTCACAAGGGTTTTGATTTCTGTGCTCTTTATTCATTTCCAAGTTTCAATACTCCATGCAGAGCATGTACACTAATGCTTCAAAGAGTTCTCACAAAGGAGCAGCCTAAACAATTATAAAAAGAGCTAACACTTATACAGGGTTCTTACATGCCGAACGGCATTCTATGGACTTTACCTGTAAGAACTCACAATGGCACTTTTCCTCTTTATGTCACATTATTCACAGCTTATTTTGTGGACAGACCTGGAGAGTTAGGGGCGAAGTTTTAACAGCGTGGATGATCATACCAAGCAGAGCTCAATAAGTATTTTCATACTAGGACAATCACCAAATAAGAGAATATTAAATTATGTCCAGTGTTTGATGTTTTACAAGGCTGAGAAGATTTGTACTTAAATTGGTCAAAGTGAAATGTTTGGTCTCTTGAAGGAGCTGACTTTAATTACCCGGACAATCCATGTGTATGATCATGGGTAATCAGGCTGTTATTTCCTCAGCTCCTATCAGGTGCAAAGTACTTGTGAAGGGTGCAAAGGTAGTTAAGGTCCAGCACCTGCCGTCAAGGAATTTACAATCTGCCTGAAATGAGGAGTTGACTCCACATAGCATTCCAAGGACTTTTTCCCTCTGTTTTGTAGTAAGTGTGCCAAATAGCAAAGTACCAATGAATCCTTATCATATGGTTCACTAATTATCATGGGGAAAAATTTGATATGACTAATTTATTATTCAAAGCAAACTCCCTCATCCAATAAGAAAGTCAAGTTACTGTGAAGAGTCTGGTATCCCACAAGTAAGAATGGAAACAGTTCTTAAAGTCCCTAATCAAGAGTTAATAATTCCCCTTAGAGCCAGACAACAGACCACCAAGAAGTGAACTCTGAGAACAAGGGTTAGTCTTATTTTAACTGGTCATTGCACGTCCTGAAGAGTTGGGGGCAGCCTTCCCCAAGAGCTCAAGCATGGCTCTCTCTTCTTCAGACAGCTCCAAGTGTGGGATGGTGAAGATCAGAAAAGAGGGTGCAGGCTGTGGTCAAAAGGAAGAGTGGTTTGAAAGGATGGAGATGCAGGGATAAAGTGAGGATGTGCATCTGGGCGTATAAGTGAGGAGGGGGCAGAGTCAGAGTTTGGACGGCTCACATCTGGAAAAATCTGACCAGAATCAGAAGCCGGAGCCCAGAGCACGCGCAGTGAGAGGACTCTCCTCTGGCGGCTGGGCAGACCTCTACAGATGTCATCTCGCTCTTTGTCCCCATGTGTGACGAGACCAGCTCCCTGGCTCCCCCTGGAGGAATTGAAAAGCACCGCTGAAGTGCAAACATTTGAAAGAAGATTCAGTATTCTTAATTATTAATAATTTAGAATTCTTAGTAACCTAAAAGTGGTCTCCTCAGGGTTATTTATTAAACCACCTCTTCCAGGAGACCAGGCTGAAAGAGGACAGAAGTCAAGGTGCTGAGAATTCCTGAGAAGGAAGCCAGGAAGGCTTGTCCGGACTAGAACATCGATCCGGCATTCGGCAATGCAGCTCGTGTTCTCCCTCTGCCAGCAGATGGTGCAATGCACACCTGTGACACTTGTCACAAAACAGCTCTCAGATATTTTTATTACGGAAACTTAAGTGGATCATTAAACACCCGGGCGTCACTCTGTGCCCACACATCCGTTGACTGAGCTGCCCCTGAGTGGTAGAGAACTTCTGGTATAAATCAGGCTGCTCTCTCTGCCCCAAACTCAGAACCACATGCCAGTCACCGCCATTCTCCTAAGGCTTCCTCCTGTGAGAAAATCGTCTGAGAATATGTGAGGCGTCACTGCTTTATGCCTATTTCCTAACCAACAAGGTGAGATGCAGGAATCACCTCTCCCCTAACAAATCCCCCAGCTCTCTCCTACCTACTCCCCAATGCCTGCCCCTCCTCTGTGTTCACATTGATGTCTCTATCAGGAAAGATACCTCTATCTGGGCACATATCACTGGTCCCTGAAGTTATCTGAAACTCAGGCTGTATGTTCCCCAAAGACAGGCACTATGCCTTCCTCCTCTCTGGGGCTTCAGTACCCAGAAAGGTGTCTGAAACATAGGAGGAAATTAATAAATGTTTCTAACCATCCTCTATGAATGTCTTCGA
>PVKH010038860.1:0-11263 GCA_004027955.1 Chaetophractus vellerosus | reverse complement strand
GGCGAGAAAGTGTTGCCTTGCTGATGCCCCAATTGTGGGCCTTTCCTAGCATCAAAACCCTGAGCCAATAAAGTCTCAATGATTGAGCTGAGCCATTCTATGGTATTTGCCATAGCCGACTGGAAATCTAAGAAAAAAGGTAAGTGTTACTATTTAGGGCTTTTTAAATGTTTCCGTTAAGCTGTTAGTTTCCTTACACAGAAAGAAATGCTTAAATTAATTTAATATTTGAAGAAGACTTGGCCTTTAAAACATTAGTCTATTTACTTGATAGAAAATCATGAGATATTAACCTTAAATTACTTTTATGTAATTAAATGTCATCTTAAGGAAACAAATACATTTAAATCAGAGGTTACATTTTTTTCTTTTTAATGTCTGACCACATGAGCACCGTAGCTAATTGCCTGAATAACATTCAGAGAGCCTTAGGGAAAATTAGTTTATTTTGTGTGCCCATATAGTTAGCATAGATAACAAGTTTAACTGCTGAAATTACAAACTTTTTCTTTCCTAAACAACCCTTTACAACCTGGATTATTTTGTTGTTGTTGTTTTTTTAAAGCATATGTAAGCAATTTTTTAAGGAATTTTTTATTCTTACAATATTATGAGCTTTCAAAGCATAGCTTCAGCACTCTATTGTAGATGCAAAATTATTTCTTCTTGGGGAAAATAGAGAATAAATCATTAGGTTTATTTAACAACTCTACAATTTGCCATTCAATTTGGATCATTTTGTACACTTATCAAATTCAGGATTTAATTCAGCACGATACTCATTTTGACTCTTTCCCCTTGCTCAATCAAGAAACCCAGTTTTCCAATACCACTGCTTATATATAGTGATGAAGATTCTGATTTAAATAGAATTATGTATTAGAAAATTTAAGTAACCAAGGCAAATGAGAGGATAAGTCATTTCAAATTATTATGACTCAGTCCTAGTCAAGTAATTCCCATTTAACATCTTCATTTCTTGCTGCTAGACAAGGTTAGGGCTGCTTAAATCCTGTTAGTTTTGTTTAGGATCATTAAGACTTTCTTTAGTTAGCCGTTTTCATACTTGGGGATATGACCTTTTTTGCAAATTCTAGTTAGTTAGGATATGGAGGGAATCGTCTTTCCCCTTTTGTTTTCCTTCTTGCCGCTTTGCCCAGGTGACCACATATGCAAGCACACATGATATCTTCCTTTTGTATAGAGAATTAAACCTAACTGGAGGTATCCTCACACAGGAGGTTCTCCAGCTTTTTTCTTATCATTTCCCATTTCTTAGTATCTTTCTTTTATCTTAACTGGAGATTGAGTTTAAAAACTTTGACCCCACTTGAGAAAACATCTGGGATAGTGACCTAGGACTGCTCTGCTCTGTGCATTGGGGCAAATACCTTTTCTTTTCTGTCTTGTTTATGTCTCCTGGCATTGGTTAGTATGATTCTTCTCCCTTTTGAGTGACAACATTCAACAGCTTTGAGTGTCTTTCTGTTCCTGGCAGCCAAAGACGCTCTGACAGTAACAATGCTTGCTATGGAAAAATTAGAAAATCCAGAGAAGCAAGGGGAGCAAAATGAAGATCTCCGGAATCTTCACTGCTCAGCATCAATTGCTATTTGTATTTGCTATATTTTATTCCAGAAATTTACACTCGTGCAAATAAATAGAACTCACTCCCCTACACAAGTAAAATAAAATTAAAAAAGAAGATTCAATAGCTTATTTTTAGCATCACATGGGGGATAGAAATCATCGACCTTTGGCTCATCTTAATTTGATGTTACTGGGACTTAACCTGGCAGACAGTAAAAAGAGATAGCCATTTGATGTGGTAAAGCCTAGTCTCCTCTAGTTCTTCTCACTAGAGTATAAAACCTCTTATGGTTTTCCCTTTGAGTTCTAAATCGTTTGAGAAAGAAATGCAACAGTCATGTAGAGTTTAAAATAACGACCTGGTTGCTGTTGAAGATGAATTAGAAAACTCGTGTCCAGAGCCAAAATCAGCTTCTTCGGCTTCTGACTCCTTGCCGTCTCAATTGATCTTACTCAGTGAAAGAACCAGCTAGTTTTAAAGTGTTCCTTAGCTTCTCCTTTTATGCTTAAATTTCCATAGAGGACTTGATAGAGAGGAGTGTTTGGTCAAGAAGATTTGAAGATATTAATGGGGCCAATGCCTAAATATCATCTATTGCTATTATCTCCATATTAACACAAATCATTAATAGCCATTTTCTTTGTTTCTAACATATATTAGTGCATTTTTACAGAAAGTATTCTAAATAATTGATTTCATGTAAATTCCTGGATGGACACATCAGCGCCTGCATTTTCCTAGATCCTTGGAAATATTCTAAGTGATGAAAAAGCATACTTACTAAAGAGAGAATTTTATAAATTAAATTAAGAAAGCATAAAGCTTACTACATATATCCAAAACGATGGAGGAATATTGTGCATGTGCACTTAAATTTCCTGGATAGTCTCAGTCTTTACAAAACATTCATTTTAGCATTTAATTTTTCTATGCTTGGGTATTAATGCAAAGTGGGTGGTGACAGTGGATTTTTTTAAAGTCAGTATATAATAAAGCAAAAATCCCTTTTAGACATAATTACCCTTGGAAGCTTATTAAATCACCCAAACTGCACATCATAAAATACAGCATCTAGCAATAATTCCATGTACCATGCAGCCAAGCTTTCTCCAAAACAGATTGTTATTTCGTTAATTAGGTTCCAAATGATATAGTTGTCTTGGGTTGAAAGGACATATTATACATGTGAAGATGAATTTTTCACAATAATTGAACATAGAGCAATGCTCACATAATAAAAGCCAGAAAAGAAAAGAAATCTTCTGATGTGTACTGTATTCATTTATCCATTTTACTATCACTCTGGGGCATGATGAATGTGAATAATTCAGAGTATTTAAATCTCTCTCACACACACATACATACAGTTGGCTTCTGGTAAGCAAGTATATTTATAATCTAACTGCACTGTTTGTCTTCCCCAGCCTGGGATACAAGACCTCAGGATGCAAATGTGAGGGTTTTTTGGGTTTTTGTTTTGTTTTGTTTTGTTTGGCTTTTTCACATGCTTAGAGTACACAGCCTCTCAGCTTTCCAGTTCTCAACCACATGGTTTTGCTTTCATCAGATTCATGTTGGGTGAATTTTTAACCAAATTATACAGCTTACTTCTTTCTTATTGCTAACTAAACTGCAGTTTACATAGAAACTTATAAATATGTAGGATATCTCTTTCAGATATTTTCCAACTTAACTACTAACTTTTCTTCACTCTTTTGGAAGAATAGAGATAGAATTATTTTATTACAAATACCAGAGATGCAGATATTATAGAATTCTTGCTTGAATATGTCTAGTCTTCCTTTGATCTGATGCTCTCTTGCTATTGGAAGTGTTGGTGAATTTCCGTCAGAGAAGATGATAATTTCTGAGGACAGCCAGGCAACTTTTTTTCTGTTCACAAATGGCACTTGATGGGATACCTGTGATTTTCTTCCCTTCTTCTCTGGTCATTCATCCAATAAGCTCTCCTAAATAAATTCTCTGAGCTTGCCTTTCTATGTGGCACATTACTAAAGCACAGCCACATTTTATGAAGTGTCTTTAGTGAACATTCTTCACGGTGCATGAAAGCATGTGTGGGCACACATGTTTTGGTGTTGAGGAGGTGTTCTCTTTTTGACTATCAGAAGTGAATAAGTCAAAGAAAAATATTACTTTTTAAATTTGTTTGGCACAAGTTATTGGCTTGGAAATTTTAGAGAAGACTATATCTTTTGTCACAAAATAGGAACTTTCTTATAATTTATCTCTTGTGGTGTGTACATAGGGGCTTATATGAGAAGCTTACTTCTCATATATTACCTTTTCCACTAATATAATATTACTAGAATTTGAAATAATTCCATTAATCTTCTTTTTCTTCTGCCTTCAAGTAAATTAATATTTGAAATGAAGACTCTTTCCATAACTTCCTTGGCCCTTGGGTCTCTGCAGGTATATCCACATCTATTGTTAACTAGTTTAAATAATTATTAAAGAGAAAAATAACTGATATCCATGATGTCAAAGAACAAATATTAAAACTCAGTATCATTTGTTTTACTAATTCAACCTTAAAACTTCATAATACATTTTGGGTGCAATATTAACAGATTAACAGGGTAAACGCAGACCAGCGCATTTATTAAAATAAAATAATAATTGTTAGAAAAACTGCATAATAGCATATTACTTTCAGTCATAAAGTTTATTGTAGTCACAAATGTTAAGGTTAACCTGATAATGTCTACTATCTATTATAACCTTTGTGCCAAATACTGTACACTGAAATTATGTTGAATTTTTAACTTAGTCTCTTATCAATTCATTAAAAATGTATTTTTAATCAAAATTTAGTGGTTACACTACTAGTTGCACCTGTGATTTAATGAAGTGAACTTGAAATTCCAGATTAATCACCATTTAAAAGTATTGCTTTCTACTATTTTTACTACTACTACTAATACCAGTACTAACTGAATTCCTTGAAGGCAGTGAATCTGATTCCCCACTATACTCCCTAAAACATGTTACCTTGAAGCTACTTGGTATTTAACAATAACAGTCATGAAATGATTTGGGGCAAGGCAGGCCTAAGGATCACAAGTCCTAAGCTTTACTAGCCTGAGAGTGTTTCAACAGTCACTCAACAACACACTTGTAGATTCTACTTGATAGTGGATTCTGTTTATCATTAGTAGATAAATGTCCGTATATTTATGGAAGGGTGTCACAAACTCTTTTGATGCTCTAATGAAGTCTCCATTTTCTTTCTATAAAAAGGCCCACAGAAATATTTACATATTATTACCAGGGGTCTATTAACTCCCTGAAGACTCTTCAATGGTTGTCTAAAGATCCAGAGGATGCAAGATAAATTTTAAGAGCTCTTAATTAAAACTATAAGTTGAGTCTCAAGGTGGTGAGGGGTTGGTTTTTAGGACTGGATCCATTAATACCTACATCTTGTCATATAGCAAACCGTACGAATGCACAGGAATCTCAGAATCTCATGTAGGGCATCTATACTCAGTACGTGGCCAAGCAAAGAAACCTCTCCTTACCAGCTGGCTCTTTAGCCCTAAATTCCAGTATGGAACTTTATTTCTGGTGAGCTGGGCTAGATTACATTGAGAAGAGAGCTTCTTTGGTCTTCATTAGATAGGTTTAGTTATTTAAGCCTTTATCCCAGTCTTAATTCATAGATTTATAATGAATTGGTGATACATATCACTTAACTAAGCAAATCTCCCGATCATCATCTTGCACCATCTTCTTAGAAGAAAGAATCAAATATTTGCTAATGTGTATGATATGTGTAAAGGTTCTATTCCTAACATAGGTGGACGTATTAATGTCTTAAGACTAATCTGTATTAAATTCCTCCTTCTTGAGAGAGGCAGGTAGGAAAATGGAAAGAGAATAATTTGAAAGTGAGAACAGTTCACCACCTTTTCGCTTGTTTGGTTTTGGTTTCCTTTAATTCAGTGAGTTTTAAGTGTCAGCTAGTAGAGTCATTGATGTCTCTGAGGAAAAATTCTGAGGAGAAATGTAAAATATTTTGTATTACCTTTATGGAGTCATTGACACAATTATTCACTTCTCTCTTGTATTTTTTCTTAGAACAATAAGATGGGCACTTCAGCCCTTTAATATCTTTGTAAGTGTCATTTTGATCTTTGCACGAGGAGAGCTCTTGATCTCCATCTAGACAGAATTACTTTATTTAAATTCACCCATCATACGGAATATCAGAAAAGTAAATCACCCTCCTCTTCTAAAATTAAATAGAGTTGAATTATCTTAACAACCTTACTGAATTATTTAATGTATAACTTATGATAGCCTACTCTAAATTCTACAGTTCTTGTTAAATGTTCATAATCTTCTACTATGCTATACACCTCTGCAAACTATGTCCACACATCTCCAATTAAACTCCTTGAACTAGAGAAGAAATTTAGTTCCCCAAGTTATCTCTCTCCTCATATTTCACATAGAGAAATCAAAACCCCAGTGAGTGCTATTCTCTAAAAAGCATATTAGTACCGTGTGAGGATTTGTCCCTCAACCCCAAATCAGCCCACGGACAAGACCACATAGAGAAGGTGAAGGCTAAGCTGTCGTGACCTGGGACTTAGACACAAGAGTGAATTGGTCCCTATAATTATATCTGTAAAAGCACATGCTGAGTCCCAAAACTTACCACTTTAATGACAGGAAACATGATCATTTAAAGGTAGAAGCTAATGATAAGAAAAAAAGTAATTTCCACTTCGGTTCTCTTTAATAGCTCCCATTAAGTCTATACTCTTAGAAACTGATGCTTACTGTTTAGCAATACATATTGATTTTACAGTTGGGCAAGTTGTAAAGGAACTGTGACCTCTGCTGCATGGAAATTCATTATACAAAGATGAAGCTAGCATTGTAGAAAATACTATATATACCTATAAGTATATCTATATAGTAGAAGGATGAGAAGGGAGAAGAATGGTGGAAACTGGGCTCCACTGAGTCAACAGTCAGCTGTCTTGCTACACAGTGCCAGTTCTTTGATTATTTTCATGTTAAAATTGCTCAATTGCTTAATAAATTGTAAGAGAAATAGATTTGATGAACTTGAGAGTGTTGTGAATCCTCTTTTCTGGTTTAATATGCAATAAATGATACCCTTCATTTAAAAATAATTTCAGCAAGTTGTCAAAACTAAAATTAGATTCAAACAATCCATGTCCTGTATCTATAAGCTGAAGTAAACTGTTTATAATAAAGGGCATCTGTCCTCTTCTAAAGAAAAAACCTTGAAATCTTGATTTTGAGAGTAAAGCTCTTGAAGAATTTCTAGAATAAACTTGAGAAGATTTAAACTCAAAAAATGCCCGAAACAAATCAAATGCCACAATGCACAATGATTCACCCAAGCATCAAGGATTATTACTTTTGAATATTGTTCCTTGGTTTCCATTTCACATTGCAACCTTGATACCCATCTAGGAGATTCTATCTCCTTCTCAATTAATTCTGAACTTCAGAGGGAAGAATGAATGCAGCTATGAACCCTAAAACAACAACAAAAAACAAGTAGTCTTCTCAATTATAATTTGAACAAGACCTTTAATTTAAAGAATAGTCAACTTCTATCACTCATTAAATATTCTACATGATCTTCTGGAGTCCAGCAGATCCAGTTAAGTACCAACTGTGACATGTATACCAAAGGCATACAATTTAGCACACTTAATTATCATTCCACGTGTGCCAGGTGATGTTGTTCTTCGAAGTTTATACTTGAGGGCGCTGAAGGTCACAGAAGCAGATTAAGATGCTTAGAATTTCAAACCACTTAAAAGATTATTTTGCATACTTCCATATACAAATTGAAAGAAATAATAAACCATAAAATAAGTGTAATGGATACTAATTAAATCTTGTTGTCCATTATGACCACATATTTTTATAACACTCAGATTCTCTTTGAAAAACTATTTCGCATTGTTTTCTTTGTCCTGCTGCATGGTCTTAGACTCCCAATTAGACTGCTGCACATGCAGGTCATAGAGGTTAAACAACTGGTAAGTGGCAAAGTCAAGATTCCAAATGAGAGCAGACTAACATCGGTACTCATGCCTCTGCACTCTGACTTATCATGTTGTCTTATAATTTCCTATAATGTGACAGTTGGATTCCTTCAAAATCTGTAAAATATAATGCAATGTTTTTATTTGCCACTTATCAATTTTATTATAAAACTCCATTATATCATATTTTCTTAACTTTAAAACATTTTAATAAATAACCTATACCCCCTTCCCACCACAATCACCACTACCTTGGCAATCTAGGACATTTTTACAAATGTTTTCCTTTGATTCCCTGCTGAAAAAAGTTGCAGTCATTTTTACGCTACCCAATTTAAATGCATTCCAAAACACATTGTTTTCTTAACAGTTGTCATTATTACTTTCATCCTTTTCCAAATATTTTACTCTGAAATTTTCAGGTAGCTTCAAAATCTAGTCTCCCTTTTATCTTATTTTAACATATTTATTTCCTGTCTAAATTTTTGAACTAATAAAACTTCAGTATTAGCTACCTACATATAGAAACATTTATTTGGTTGATACTTGTTAACTAGAGGGAGGCCAGCTTAAATTTCACTTCATAAACATTGTTTTACCGAATTCAATATCTAGCAATTAAACTAAAGAATTCAATTGTTTTATTAGAAGCCAAACATTTAGAACATTTTCTAATGTTTAAAATTTTCTTCTAATTCAACTACATCAAATATATTAAAATAAAACTTACAAATTATTGGAACGATTTAGGAAAGTAAGGACAAATGACATCGTCAGTTTCCTTAGTTATTTTGGTCTTATCTATACGCAATTATTACCGTTGTTAAGATATTTGGCACGAGGCAGACTTGATTTAAATTGCTATAGCCATAGACATAGCTCCAGAATCATAATGTGAACTGAGAGTTGAGGTTTCCCGTAGGGGAAAAATTATGTAAAAAAATTAATAATTAAATGTAATATATATTAACAAAAGCATAAAAAGCACTTATTCATTCTATAACTATTTACTGCATATCAGGCATGCTGTAGGACCAAGGGATAAAGCAGTGAACAAAGCATACAATAATTTACATTTATTTGGTTTGTAGATGATAAACCAATAATTTATTTATATAATTGATTAAATTTTATAGTGATACAAATTTAAAAATTATTATATTATTAAGTACTGATTATCTGCCAGGCACTGTTCTGAGGCCTTATATGCAGTAACTCATTCAATCTTCATTGTCTCATGAGATTGCTAATATAATGATTCCCATTTTACGGATGAAAAACTAAAAGACTGTTAAGTAACAAAAAATATTCATTGAGCAAAAATTGGTTTAGCTAGGATCTGAGTCCATACAGAGGAACAATTTGGAAATTAAGTTCCAACATTTATCAGTTGAAGCACAATTTCCCCATACGTTACTTTACAAGAAGTGTGAATGTGCTGTTAGCAGCTGGATGAGATGGATAAAGCACAACACATGGTCCAAATCCTAGAGGTGACATGAGGGGGGTGATGGCAGATTCAAGGAACAAACGTTTATCGCCATTTAACCTATTTAGTTCTTAATCAACTTTCTTTTTTAAATGAGGAAAAATGAGGGGTAGCAATGATGAGGAAAGATTTGCTATGGCAACCTTCAACATGGCTCTCAAGGAATACAGATAAGATGCCTTCGAGGCGGTTACCAGCAACTTTCCTGGACTCCTGAAAGGGGCACTAGGAGTATGATTGTCATGCTGCATGCATCCCACCTGCAAGCTTCCCTTACTAAACCGTCACTGTGTTTGCCCTTCATGCCTGGAACACTTTCACGGTATTTGCTTACAGGCACACTTAGAAGCATCTTTATCTGAGACAGAGCCTAAAGCAGTACCTCATACTCAAACTCACCTTCGAATTCCCCAAGAGCAATGATATAATTGAGTAAATGGGATCCAGAACTTAAAGAAGAATTGTTGTTTATCTTTGCAGTTGACTATTTTTTTTAACTCTAAGCACTATTGCTAGATGCTACATTTTAGCTGTCTCAATAGTTTCTCTAAATCTAATGCAATGAAACAGAAAATATATATCAAATTATTCAGAAAATGCAATATGTGCCATTGTCATTCTGGTTTAAAGAAAGGAATGAAGAGTTTATTAGGAAAAGCAATTAACTAGGCAAATATCTCTGATAAACTGCCTAATTCCAAAACAAACAGAAGATGTTATGAGGAGTAGATTTCTAAGAAGTCAAAATGCTCCAAACACATCTAGGGTAAGAAATTTTTAAATACAGAGGCTATAAAATGTATTTTAGTATTCTGAAAAACAAATTCAAATGTAATGAAAGCTGTAGGGCCCATTATGTGTGTTGGTGTTTTATTTTTAACTTTATTGTTTTTATGATATTTACAGACTGTCATGAACTGTTATATATATTTCTATTACTTGGTTTCTGTTTTATGTAATTGTGCTGCTCAAAGCAGATACCATAAAATTTGTTGGCTGTTTAAAATTTGGAATTTATTAGCTTACAGTTGAGGCTACAATGAGAATGTCCAAATCATGGCATCATCAAGGCAATGCTTTCCTCTCGAGGATCAGCTGCAAGTGATCCTGGATTCCTCTGTCACATAGCAAGGCACATGGAGGCACCTGCTGGTTTCTCCCTTCTCTTCTGGGTTTCCTTGCTTTCAGCTTCTTGCTTTCATGATTTTCTCCCCCTTCCCCCTCCCCTTCTCCCTCTCCCTCTGTTAAACCCAAGACCTGAAGGGCACAGGTTGGTGGGGCCACGAGTGAGACCAAAGAATGCACCTGACATTTAGTCAGGCATAAGCTTTTTTGGGACTTATAGACAGGAGAAAATCTATGATGGCATCAGTTTAGAGAATGAAAATAGCACTTCACAGAGATGAGAAAATGAGGGGTTATATATAAGGGGTTTCAGAACAAGGACATTCCATAGGGTATGAGAACAGAGTTTCTGCTAGAGTCACGTGAAGCATACACATGATGTGGTGATGTTTTCACGGTGCTCGTAGGAAGGACATTTACCAAGGACATTTACTGCTTTGGAAAGATTATAGTTTATGATAACATGTATCTATTCTCTCCCCTCTGGGGAGGGTTGTTAACCTTTAACTTATGTCTAGGTCATGCAGATGATTATGTGCTGAGGTTTTAGAGGGGGGCCCTGGGTCCCCACAATCCACTCCCACATAGTGCAAAGCAGCCTACATTGACCATAGGACAAGCATTGCATCCACATTCCTCAAAATGTTGTGGGAGTGATCAGGAATAGGTACACAACATTGAACATTAATGAGCGCACAGGTCCCACCTTGTGATGCAGTAAGAATATCTGAAGTCATCCTGTTTTGTAAAACTACCTTTCATTGTTGGGCCGTTTCTTTGTTTAGTAAGGAAATTGCTACTTTGGAGTCATTAAGAGCTCGAACAGTGTGTTTGGCTAAAGCTGTTTTGTGTTTTTCAGTGACGATTGCAATTCCTCCTGGCACAAAAATGGCCAATGGGTAGAACCACTAGGGGGTGCGCTTTTCTCTATATCTAGCCTTGATAGTAAAATTATACAACTCAGGGCATGACCCCCCCACATCATGGATCCCCTCT
>PVKH010038859.1:0-11340 GCA_004027955.1 Chaetophractus vellerosus | reverse complement strand
CAGTACCTTAAATACATCTTATCACTTTTTTTCTCTCCTCCATTGTTTCTGATAACAGGTCAGCACTTAATCTTATCAAGTTTCCCTTGCATGTGATGCTTAGCTTTTCTCCTGGTGCTTTCAGAATCCTCTCTTTATCTTATTTATTTGTCATTCTGAATAGTAGGCTCTCAGGGTAGGTGTATTCAGATTGATTCTGTTTGGGGTGCATTGTCCTTGGATATTGATATTTTTGTCCTTCATAAGGATTGGGAAGTTCTCAGTCTTTATTTCCTCAAACATTCTTTTTGTTCCTTTTCCATTCTCTTCTCCTTCTGGGACACCAATTATGTGAATGATTTTGTGCTCTGCATTGTCATTCAATTCCCTGATACATTGTTCCATTTTTTTCCATTTTCTTTCAGATTCTTTGATGTGATTTAGGACAGCTGTGTGATTATCACTAATTAATTATATTAAATCCTGTATCTCTTTAGGATATTTGGATTTTTCTTTTGTCTGGGCCATCTCTTCCTATATCTTAGTATGGGTTGCAATTTTTTGTTGATGTCTGGGCATCTGAATATGTTTGGTGTATTTATTCTATGGTTAATTTCTCTCTCTTGCCTATTGTTTTTTTTTTAAAAACAGCTGTTCTTTGATATTTGGTTCAATTTATTCTCAGTCTTTAAAATTGCCAGCTTAAGTTTTCAAAATTAGGCCAGGGACTCACTAGTGGTGTGCAGATATTCTCCCAGGGGTTGGATATAGAGAGTGTGAGCAGTTTTTGCCCATGTGGTTCCAGACCAGCCAGCAGATGTTGTTAGTGAACACCCGTTTCCATGGAGGTGTTTAAGTCTGGGCTTTCCTGTGTTCCTGTGTTAAATCTCCAGATCAGAGATTCAAAGCAGGCTCTGCTAGATGAATGCACTGAAGAAAAGCACCCCAACTTCCCCTCCCTTTTCCTTGAAACAGCTGACAGAGAGGAAGATGTCTGTTCCCCTCAGTTGGCAGCAGTGAGCTGAGGGATTTACCCCAGGTTAGTATATATTGGGGGTGGGGGAGGGGAGACTTTCCCGGTCTCCTTGGGGCCTTGGTAACACATGTTTGTCTTTTCAGCTTCTTCATCTTTCTGTCCATCACCCTCCTAGGAGTTGTGTAGCACTGTCCTGGTCTGCTGACACCCAAATCAGGTCCCTTGGATAGCAGTTTTGATTCTTTCTCCTTTGTTTTTGTGAGAGCATTCAGTTCTGCCTGTCAATCCAAGACTATCTAAACTGATATTATTTAATGGCTGAAATATCACATTCACTGATTTAATCCTACTTCTACTGGAGATGAAAATATTATTTAAGGACTTTCTATTGCAAAACTAGAATGGTTCTTTTTTTTTTCATCTTTTTTATAGAAGTCACAACAGCATATACTTGCAAATACCAAAACAATTTTTGAATAATAAATATGTGATTTTGGATAGTCATTGAACACATTGTCAGTGTCTTAGTTTGGATTTTCCAGAATACAGACCTTGAGATAATGTTTATTTGGGAAGTACAGGGAACACCAGCAGGAGAGGAAGAAAGTGTCACAGGAAATGGAAAATGGCCAATGAACAGTGCATACCAAGTCATCTTTCGTTGTGGTTTTCTGTGTGCAACCATAGTACAAGTCTCCACAAATCACAAATCAAAAGGATTAAAATCATATATATCCAATCATACCAAACCTAACTTCACAGAGATACTTCAAGGTGGTGTAAAATACATGACTCTGAGTTAAGGAACTCTAGTAGCAAGACATCCAGGATATTTATATGCTAAATTCTGCCAACCCTGATGAGGATGCTCCTAGGGATTATTAATCAATTCTCTGTCTTTTCTGGACTGCTGTGTGTGGAAAACAACACTTTTTTAGAAAAAGTCATCTGACAAAGTGATGTTGGCACTTGTAAGTTGGCTGAAACACACTGAATTAAGGGTCTAGGTGTATGGGAGGGCACCTACAGCAGCTACACAAAAGCTAGAGGAAAGGGGTATGGCTGTAGCTCAAGTTTTTGAGCACCTGCTTCCCATGTGTGAGGTCCCAAGTTTGATCACAGGTACCTCCTGAAATAGAAAAACCAACTCCCACTGGGAAGCAGATGTAGCTCAGGGATTGACCACCTGCTTCCCATGTATGAGGTCCTCAGTTCAATCCATGTATCTCCTAAAAAATAAACCTCAAGGAAAAATTATAAAACTCTATTTAGAGACATTTTCAGAGACTTAAACCAATCAGAAAATATAGAAATGGCAATTTATTGTCTTAAATTAAGTTATAACTTCAATTGATCTATAGATACAATGCAATAAAAATCCCAGCAGTGACATTTTATGAACCATGATAAACTGATTCTAAAATTCATATGAATGAGTAAAAAGAGAAAGAAGAGAACATGACTGGAAAGAAGGACAGGAAGACTTGTCCTGGGAGGCAACAAAAGTTATTAAGAAGATAGAGTAATTAAGAGAGGGTGATACTGGTAAAGACATCTGTATATAAGCCCCATGAATAGAGCAGGGAGCTCTCAAAGAGACCTACTATTTGTGGAAATTTGGTATACTGTAAAGTGAGAGTGGGAGAACAAAGTGTTGTTTGATATAATGAACTTCAAAAAGTATCTCATCACTAATGGTTAATCAGCAATGCATTTGAAGACAGACGTTGATCAAACAGGAGAATTATTAAAAAGTTTTTATGGCTAAGAAATTTCAAATTGACACTAAAGATCATCCCAGAGGTTACAATCATGCAGGCCTCATTCAGATGCCACAAAATGCCACTGTAAACAAAGCTGCAAGCAAAACTGCTTCTAAGGGCCCTAAGGATGCCCTGAAACCATAGGCAAGCCATCCAGACATCTGAAATCAATACCCCCTCACAAGGTTCAATCTTAGAATATAGGGAATATACAAAAAATTATTTCCCCAATATTACATAGTTATCCTTAGGTATAAGTCCCCTAATCATGACTCTTATGTTTGTTCTATTTGAACCAATACTTTTTGATTTACTTGTTAAGTATATTTCTCAGAGACTTAAAGCTTTTGGATTGTGCCTATGCCAGTGGAGCCCTGAAACCCAGCAGATATGTGGTCAACTCCTACAACTCCAGTTCTTCAGGCCTGCCCCCTGGAAAACTAACAGAATGATGATGATGGACCAGCCCCAGCCGAAATGGAAGGCATGCCTTCAACTGCAAGCAAAACAAATCTATTCCTCTGCCCCATAATACCTACAACCCTTCTCAGCCTGAAGCACAGTAGATATTGCTCGAAATCCCACAAGATTGAGGAATGAATAAAAATGGGGGGGGGAAGGCAGCTATATTCACTGCTATACCACCAACACTGCACATGCGATGCCAGAGTTTTAGGTGTACTTCCAGAGACCGGAGACTATGGGCTGTCCATGTGCCAGCTGGGTCCATAGGCTCGGTGGACCTGCATTCCTACTCTACAACTCAATAGACTCACCCAGTACACCGAGTGGGGAGATGATGATGGACAACAGGTATCCCAGGGAATGGAGCTGCAGGCAGGATAATCTTTTCCATCGTATCCTCAGAATATAAGCCCCTTTCACTTGGTGGTGGAGGGGACATCAACATCCCAGACTCCTCAGGATTGGGGGAAGACCTATGGACTAGAATGGACTTGCTGGTGCCCTGTTATAGACTTGTTGTGATTCACGCAATGGAAGAAATTACAAAATTATGTGGAGCCAGTGGCCACTGGATGCTTTGGGGGCAGGGAGAGGGAAGGACAGTTGTAATATGGGGATTTTTTTCAGGACTTGAGAATTGTCCTGGGCCACATTGCAATGGCAGATATCAGCCATTTTATATCATAGTATATCATGCAGAACTGTGTGGGAGAGAGTGAGGTCTACAGTCTTAACTGTGGTCCATGCTTAGTGGCAAAGCCCCAAAATATGTATATCTATTGCAGGTGATGTACCACACTGATGAAGGATGTCTATGTGGGAGGTTGTGGAAGGTGTGGGAGGTGGGGCATATGGGTACCCCTAAAATTTTTGTGTAACATTTATGTAAGTGATGTATCTTTAAAAATTTAATTAATTTTAAAAAAGACAAATTGAGAATATAGGGTATTCCTATATACACAACTTCCTCCCCTTCTCCCACTCTCCCATATTAATAACATTTTACATAAGTATGGTACAATTGTTACAATTGATGTATGTATATTGAAGCATTTGCAGCATACATTTTTATAGGTTTTGACAAAATTTAAAATGGTATTTACCCATCATTGCAAGATCTTGCAGAACAATTCCAATGTTCTAAAGAAGTCCTATATTCCATCTATTCTATTCTTTCTATCCTATCCTATCCTATCCTATCCTATCCTATCCTATCCTATCCTATCCTATCCTATCCTATCCTATCCTATCCTATCCTATCCTATCCTACCCTACCCTATTCTATTCTATTCTTCCCTTCCCTCCACTTGGAAACTATGGTAACTATTAAGTTTCTATTTTTTAAGAATAAGGTTTATTCCGATATTACACGTATGCATGTCTCAGCAGGATCTCATCGAATGCCACAGTAAACAGTGCCTCAAACACCAGGACTCCTGAGGGCTCTACAGACATCTAGACACTATAGGCAGGGTAGACCTTCTTGGGAATTTGGCACCTTACCAGAAGGCCTTATTTTGGAATATATGGTCCCCAATGCAAGAAAGTTAGATTCATTTATAATTTTCTTACACATGCTCTTCTACCCCTTTTATTTCAACCTATAATTAGCATTATACTTAATGAATATATGCCCCAGAGGCTTAAATCTGCAGTCTTTTCATATGCCAGTTGAGCCCTGAATCTCAGGAGAATTGCAACACCTACTCTTCAGTTCAGTGAACTCAACCTGGACAGCTAACAAAAGGATTGTGATGGGGAACACCCACCCAAACAAATAGAGAGTATCCACAACTGCAAGCAAGACAGTTCCATACTTCTGTCCCATGTGTTCTAAGTCCCATCTCAATAAGAAACTGAGGGGGCAACACCATCACAAAATCTTCAAGACAGTGGAATTAACCGTCATAAAGAGGGAAACAACTGTGGACTAAAGTAGGCATTATTATTCTAGCAGTGGAAGAACTTGTATCATTGATATAAAGGCAGTGGCCATCAGAAGTTCTGAGGGAGGGAAAGAAATAAATGGTGCAACATGGGGACATTTTTGGGACATTGGTATTGTCCTGCATGATATTGCAATGATGAATAAGGCCATTACACATTTTGTCGAAACCTATAAGATTGCGTGGGGCAAGGTGTAAACTATAATTTAAAATATAGTCCATGGTTAGTAACAATGCTTCAATATGTGTTTATTAATTGTAACAAATGTACCACACTAATGAAAGATGTTGTTAATGGTGGAAAGTGTGAGAGCGGGTGGGGGTGTGGTATATGGGAATGCCCTATATTTTTTGCCATTTTTAATCAATTTTATTGATGCATATTAATAAATAATACAATTCATCCAAAGTGTAAATCAAAGGTATTTTCCATAAATACATAGTTGTGCATTCATCACTTCAATCATCATTAGTGCATATTCATTATTCAATAATAATAATAATAAACAAAAAAACCACAAACAAGAAAATTCCTCACCTCTCAATCTCTCTCTGCTCTCACCCTGTACATAGCTGCTGTTTCTGGCCATTCTAGCCAAAGTGTATAATCAATGGCTTTTAGTATAATCACAATGTTGTACATTCATCATCTCAAAAATTTTAGAACAATTTCTTTATTACAAAAAGAAAGAGTCCAATGCCTTAGCATTCCTTCCTCAGCCCTACATAACAACTAATCTCCTTTCATCTTTATAAATCAATTTATATTTACATTTTATATAAATGGAATCATATAATATGTAGTAATCTATCTCATCTCCTTCACTTAGTATAAAGTTTTTTTTGTCTGATATTATCATTGTGTCATATTAACTTACATTTTTTCACTTTCAAAGAAAAATGGACTTATATATGCAATTCTACCCATTTTCATATTTCACATAATATATTTACTTCATAATAGGACAATAATATGGTATTTTTCCTTTTGTGTCTGGGTTGCTTCACTCAACATAATGTCCTCTAGGTTTATCCATGTTGTCATATGTTTCACGACTTCATTTCTTCTTACTGATGCATAGTACTCCATCGTGTGTATACTCTACAGTTTGTTTATCCATTCATCAGTTGATGGACACATGGGCTTTTTACAAGTTTTGGCTATCGTGACTAATGTGCTATGAACATCAGTGTGCAGATATCCATTCATGTCACTGCTCTCTGTTCTTCTGAGTATATACCTAGCCATGGTATTGCCGGGTCCCATGACAAGTCTATATTCAAATTCATTAGGAACTGCCAAACAGTCATCCTCAGTGGCTGTTCCATTCCCACCAACAGTGAATAAGCATTCCTATCTCTTCACATCCTCTGCAACATTTGCAGCTTTCTGACTTTTTCAAAGTGGCCAGTCCAATAGGGGTGAAATGATATGTAATTTTAATTGCATTTCCCTAATCACTAGTGATGTTGAACATTTTTTCATGTGTTTCTTTGCCATTTGTATTTCTTCTTTAGACAGTTGCCTTTTCAAGTGTTTTGCCCATTTTTAACCAGATGCTTTGTCTTTTTATTGTTGAGTTGTATGATCTACTTTTATGTTATGGATATTAAACTCTTATCAGATACGTGATTGCCAAATTTTTCTCCCATTGAGTGGGCTGCCTTTTCACTCTTTGGCAAGGTCCTTTTAGGTAAAAAAGTATTGCATTTTGAGGAGGTCCCAATTATCTTTGTTTTCTTTGGTTGCTTGTACTTACGGCATAAGGTTTAAGAAACTACCACTGACCACAAAATCTTGGAGACATTTTCTTATATTTTCTTCTAGGAGTTTTATGGTTGTTGATTTTATATTTATGTCTTTGATCCACTTTGAGTTAATTTTTGTTTAAGGTGTGAGATGAGTCCTCTTTCTCTTTTTTTGGATATGGTCATCAAGTTCTCCCAGCACCATTTGTTGAATAGACTGTTCTGGCCCAGCTGAGTGGGCTAAACAGCTTTGTCAAAAATTGCTTTACTGTAGATGTGAGGGTCAATTTCTGAGTTGTAAATTCATTCCATTGGCCAATCTGTCTGTCCTTATGCAAGTACCATGTTCTTTTTGCCACAGTACCTAAGTAATATGGTTTAAAGACAGGAAGTGAGACTACTCAAACTTCATTCTCCTATTTTGCTCTTTGGAGCCCCTTACCATCCAAATAAATTTGATTATTGGCTTTTTAATTTCTTTTTTATCTTTATTTTTATTTATTTATTTTTTCAATTTTTAAACAATTTTTTTAGGATACATCAATTACATAAATGTTACACAGAAATTTAGGAGTACCCATATGTCCCACCTCCCTGCAATAAAGGCTGTTGGAATTACTATTGGAATTGTGCTGAATCTGTAAATCAGTTTAGAATTGGCATCTTAATGATATTTAGTCTTCCAATCCATGCACATGGACTGTCTTTCCATTTATTTAAGTCTTCTTCAGTTTCTTTTAGCAATGTTTTTTAGTTTCCTGAATACAGATCTTTGGATAAGTTTATTCTTAAGTGTTTGATTGTGCTCGCTGTGTTCATTTGCTTTACATTTCTCTGTGTCTGCTTGCCTTCACCAGGATGCCCCAGGAACCGAACCCAGGGTCTCCCATGTGGTAAACCAGAGCCCAACCAATTGAGCCATGGCTGGTTCCCATTTTAGTCATTATTATAAGTGGAAATTTTTTTCTGTTTTCTTCCTCAGATTGCACATCAGTAGTGTATAGTAACACTATTGATTTTTGCATATTAATCTCATATCCTGCCACTTTACCAATGCCATTTATTAATTCTAGTAGCTTTTTTGTGGATTTTTCAGGATTTTCTAGATATAGGATCATGTTGTCAGTGAATAGTGAAAATTTTACTTCTTCCTTTCCTATTTGGGTGCCTTTTATTTCTTGGCCTAGCCTAATTGCTCTAGCTAGTAATTCTAGCACAATATTGAATAATAATGGTGTCAGTGGGCATCCTTGTCTTGTTCCTGATCTCAGCAGGAAAGCTTTCAGTCTTTTCATCATTTAGTGCAATGCTAGCTGTAGGTTGTTCGTATATGCACTTTACCATATTGAGAAAGCTTCCTTCTATTCCTATCTTTTGTAGTGTTTTTGTCAAATGCCTTTTCTGCATCAATAAAGAGGATCATGTGATATTCTTCTTCAATTTATCAATGTTGTTTATTACACTGATTGATTTTCTTGTGTTGAACCATGCTTGCATACCTGAGATAAAATCCACTTGATCATGGTGTATAATTCTTTTAATGTGCTTTTGGATTCTGTTTGCAAGTATTTTGTTGAGGATTTTTGCATCTATATTCATTAGAGATATTGGTTTTAATTTTCTTTTTTATATTACCTTTATCTGGTTTTTGGTATTAGGGTGATGGTGGCTTCATAGAATGAGTTTGGTAGCATTCTTTCCTGTTCAATTTTTGGAAGAGCTTAAGTTCTTCCGAAAAATTGAATGATTGGTAGGATTCACCTTTGAAGCCATCTGGCCATGGGCTTTTCATCTTTGCGAGGTTTTTGATGACTGTTTCAATCTCTTCACTTGTGATTGGTTTGTAGAGGTCTCTTATTTCTTCTAGGGTCAGTGTAGGTGGTACATGTTTTTCCAGGAATTTGTCCATCTCATCTATATTTTCTAGTTTTTTTGGCATACAATTGTTCATAGTATCCTCTTGTGGTATTTCTTATTTTTACTGGGCCTGTGATAATGTCCCCCCTCTCATTTCTGATTTTGCTTGTGCCTTTTCTCTTTTTTTCTTGATCCATCTAGCTAAGGGTTTGTTGATTTTGTTGATCTTCTCAATGAACCAACTTTTGGTTTTGTTGATTCTCTCTATTGTTTTGTTGTTGTTGTTGCTGTTGTTGTTGTTGTTCTTGATTTCATTGATTTCTGCTCTGATCTTTACTATTTCTTTCCTTTAGTTTGTTTTGGTATTAAATTGCTGTTCTTTTTCTAGTTCTTACAGGTGTGCAGTTAGATCATCAATTTTAGCTTTTTCTTCTTTTTTAATGTAAGCATTGAGGGTTATAAATTTCCCTCTCAGCAGTGCCTTTGCAGTTTCCCATAGGTTTTGATATGTTGTGTTCTCATTTTCATTCATCTCAAGAAATTTGCTGAATTCTCTTGCAATTTCTTCCTTGGCCCACTGATTTTTTAAGATTGTGGTGTTTCATCTCCATATGTTTATGAATTTTCCATTTTTCTTTCCATTATTGATTTCTAGCTTATTCCATTATGATCAGAGGAAGTGTTTTGTATAATTTCAATCTTTTTAATTTTTTTGAGACTTGTCTTGTGACCCAACATGTGGTCTGTTTTGAAGAAGGATCCATGAGCACTTGTAAATAATGTATATCCTTCTCTTTTGAGGTGCAATGTTCTATAGATGCCTGTTAGGTCTAGTTCATTTATCATATTTTTCAAGTTCTCTGTTTCTTTTTAAATCTCCTTTTCAGATATTATATCCTATTCTGAGAGTATTGTATTGAAGTCTCCAACTGTTATTTTAAAGACATCTAATTCTCCCTTCAGCTTTGCCAGTGTGACTCATGTATCTTGGGGCACTGAAGTTAGGTGGATAAATATTTAGAATAGTTATTTTTTCTTGTTTAATTACCCCCTTTATTAATATATAATGACCTTCTTCATCCTGTTTAACAATTTTGCTTTTAAAATCTATTTTGTCCAACATTAGTATTGCTAATCCAGCTTTTTGGGATACTGTTTGTATGGAATATCATTTCCCACCCTTTCACTTTTAACTGTTTTTGTCTTTATGTCTGAGGTGAGTCTCTTGCAGACAACATATAGATGGATCATATTTTTTTAATGCATTATATCAGTCTGTGTCTTTTGATGGGGGGGTTCAAGCCATTAACATTCAATGTTATCACTGTAAAGGAATTACTTACTTCATCTATTTTGTCCTTTGGCTTCAGTTGTTGCATCATACTATAGTCTATTTTTTTTTACTCATTCTAATATTCTTCATTTCTACACCCTTCTCCAAGTCTTTCATCCTTGTTTTTCCCTTTCAGGCTGCAGCAGTCCCTTTAGTATCTCTTGTAATTTTGATATTTTCATAACTATTCTATTGGTTGTTTTTTTTTTTTTTTTTTTTTTTTGGTCTGTGAAGACTTTGAACTCACCCTTATTTTTGAAGGACAGTTTTGCTGAATTCAGAATTATTGGATGGCAGTATTTCTCTCTCAATACCTTAAATGCATCATACCACTTTCTTCTAACCTCCATGGTTTCTGATGAGAGGTCTGCACTTAGTCTTATCAAGTTTCCCTTGTATGTGATACTTTGCTTTTCTCTTTTCTCTTGCTGCTTTCAAAATCTTCTCTTTATCTCTGTTATTTGTCATTCTGAATAATAGATGTCTTGGAGTGGGTCTATTCATGTTTATTCTGTTTGGGGTGTGTTGTCCTTATTGGACATTGATATCTATGTGTTTCATAAGGGTAGAGAAGTTTTCAGTTGTTATTTCCTCAAATATTCTTTCTGTGTCTTTTCTATTTTCTTCTCCTTCTAGAATGCTTTTGTGTTTCATGTTGTCATTCAATGTGTTTCATAAGGGTAGAGAAGTTTTCAGTTGTTATTTCCTCAAATATTCTTTCTGTGTCTTTTCTATTTTCTTCTCCTTCTAGAATGCTTTTGTGTTTCATGTTGTCATTCAATTCCCTGGGCCCCTGTTCCATTTTTCCATACTCTTCACTTTCTATTCTCTTGTCTTTTCCAGTTCAGATGTTCTGTCTTCAAAATCATTAATTCTGTCTTGAAGCAGTTCAAATATGCTCTTATATGCCTCTAATGTATTTTAAATATCATCCAACATGTCTTTCATTTCATAACATCTGTTACTTTTCTTTGCAGACTTTTAAGTTGTTCTTTATGCTCACCTCAAGTCTTCTTAATATCCTTTCTCTTTTAGCATTATTTTCTTTAAATTATTTAATTTTATTTAGGAGAGTTGTGTGATTATCACTGATGAAATGTCTTGAACCCTGAATCTCTTCAGGATATTTGCTGTGTTCCTTTGGTTGGGCCATCTTTTCCTGTTTCCTATCATGGCTTGTAATTTTTCACTCATGTGTAGGCATGTGATATTTTGGTGAATTTACTCTAATGGACAATCTCTCTTTCTTGCCTATTGTTTTTGTTTTTTTTT